>APFE030300291.1:0-13127 GCA_000404065.3 Pinus taeda | reverse complement strand
TAACTGAAGAACCAACTTTCAAGTACATATAGTATTGTTAAGGATTCGACCACAAGATTTGAGACCAAATATTTCTACTAACCATTAGACCAACTGAAAATTTCTAGTTTAAATTTACAAAAATAACTTGGTGCTTATCAAATATCCATGTTCTTACTGTGGCTTAAGAGATCCACACTGCCCACTGGTGAATGTTGTCTTATAAATTCCCAATTTCCCATGAACACCACCAATGTTGTTTTATAAATTCCCAAATTCCCATGAACACCATCTTCATGAATGTTGGCCAAAGTTTACAAAAGTAACTTTGTGCTTATCAAATATCCATGTTCTTACTGTGGCTCAGGAGGTCTACACTGGCCACTTGTGAATGTTGTCTCATAAATTCCCAATTTCCCATGAACACCATCATTGTTGTCTTATAAATTCCCAAATTCCCATGAACGCCTTCTTCATGAATGTTGTCCATAAATCCCGTGAAGACCATCTTCACGAGTCTTAGCATTTTCCGTAATGAAGCAGGAGGTCTTATTTAACAAAAGATACTCATGGCTCCTTACAGTATTGCTCCATTCGAGAAGGTTTCTCTTCGATGAAAGTAGAGATAAAACAAGACATGGTTTCAGTCCGAAATATTTACTCTCCAAAGCACTGCTAACACCCAATGAATCTTCAATTTTTTATTTTACGTTGGCGCAGCTTAGGCTTGAAACATTACTCTATAGTAATTAGGCACCCATGTTCTCACCCATCTTTACTGATTGCATATCTTCTGCAATTCAGGTAGTGTCGGTTCTTTTTCATTCTGACTTCAGCCTTTTTATTTGCATATTTTGCTGTAGAGACCTTGCAAGGTTTGTTAAGTTGGGACAATTTTATGCGCCTTGTTGTTCAATGGAAGACCATGAGATCCCAGTCTTCTTCCCTCTTTTGCTCCTTTGAAGATCCATTGAGCCAAGAAAGAGGAAAACATGAATACTGTTCATTAGCCTGCACATGCATAGCCTCAACGATGCCTGCACGATACCAGCATAGACTTATGAAGTTTTAAAAGTTGGTCGAGTTTTTTTGGTTAAATATTTTGTTTAGCTTCAGGTTATTGGGTCAAATATCCTCAATGCCTTTGGAATTAAGTCTTGTTAATTTGGCCGATAGGTAAATCTTTTCCTTTTCCATGGATGTAACCCTAGATTGTCATGCTAAATAAGGTTTGAGAAACTTAGCTTTTGAGTTTGAAAGGGTCGCAAACTTCTAATTCTATGCTGGTTAGGCAGCTATGTTGTTAGGTACTTATTTTGTTGTGCAGTGGATTAAGAGGTTCACACTGGCGCATTGTGATTGTTGGCTATGAATTCCCATGAAGAGTGTTTTCACAAATCTAGGCATTTTACACTTGTTGAACTGATGGCCTTCTTCAAGAGATATTGGCTCCTGCAAGTGTTGCTCCTTTACAAAGTATTTATTATTGATGCTCCTTTACAAAGTATTTATTATTGATGCAAAGGTAAAGGAAAAGAGGAAAAGAGAAAACATGGTTTCAGTCCATGATATTTACCATCCACAGCACTCCTTAAATCAAAACCTTACAGCTTTTGATTTTATTGTTTTTTAGGCTTTCAGAGTTGGTAAAACACATTTAGGGTTTAAACATAACTCTGGGCACCCATGTTATCCCCCTGGTTTCAGAGGTCTTCAATATGTCATTATCTGAGAGTCTTTCTGATAGGCAGTGAAACGAAAGGATAAAAACTGTGCCACAACAGGCAGCATCTGTCTATGGGAGATATCCTCCACTGTCAGCGGGATTTGTCGTAGTCTATAGAAATTATCTTAATTCTTGCATTTTTGTTTACATCAGCATACTGCATCTTACACTTTACGTTAAATCTTTCAGGACTGGCTCTTTCAAATGCTCTGTCCAGCACAAGTGCCACCACAACAGGAATCAACTATGGACAAGTTGCAGACGACTTGCCACCACCGGAACTAGTAGTGGGTCTTTTGCAGACCGGCAATATCGGCAGAATAAAACTCTACACTGTAAATGCGACAGTCCTGAAAGCATTTGCAAACACTGGTATAGAATTGATTGTTGGAGTGGCAAATGATATCATTGGCAACTTGACAGATTCAAACTCAGCCACTGAATGGGTCAATGAAAACATTCAAACTTACTTACCAGCCACAAAGATCATAGGTATAGCAGTAGGGAACGAGGTTTACACAGGAACTGACACACAGTTAATGGCAAACCTAGTTCCTGCAATGCAAAACATTCATTCGGCCCTAGTCAGCATTGGTGCGGACACGGATATTATAATTAGCACTCCCCATTCTCTTGGTGTACTTGTGACTTCATATCCACCATCTGCTGGTTCATTTCAACCAGGACTGGAGAGCCTAATGGAACAGCTTTTGGCTCTCCTGTCTCAGATTGGTTCTCCTTTCTTCATAAATGCTTATCCATACTTTCCATACGAAGCCCAGCCAAGCCAGATACCCCTGGATTATGTACTACTCGAACCAAATGCAAGTGCTGTCGTTGACCAGAACAATAATGTTGTCTATAAGAACATGTTATATGCACAGGTTGATGCAGTTTATTCTGCACTATCTGCACTAGGATATCCTAATATAGAAGTCATAGTCACTGAAACTGGATGGCCTTCAAACGGTGATGCCGATGAAGCAGGTGCAACTCTTCAGAATGCACAGACTTATAATTGGAATTTGCTTCAGCTGCTGGCTCAGAACAAGGGGACTCCTTTGAGGCCCAATGTTGTTTTGCAAGCTTACCTATTTGCATTATTCAATGAAGACATGAAGCCTGGCCCAACCTCCGAGAGGAATTATGGGCTATTTGAGCCAAATGGAATTGAAGTTTACAATGTGGGATTAACTGGATCACTGTCTATTGGTAATAAAAAAGCTGTGTCAGTTGGTTCTCCCACTGGTTCTGCTAATACTCCATACTACAATACTTCTTCTGCCAAGGTATGCTGATCTATTTCATTTCAATTCTCATTCTGTTTTCTTTTCTATATTTTTCTATATACACTTCGAAGTGAATAAATATTTTATTTAATTTTTTAAAAAACTTGTATGTTTGGGTAGTTTTCCTCCAGT
This sequence comes from Pinus taeda, assembly GCA_000404065.3. Lineage (NCBI taxonomy): Eukaryota > Viridiplantae > Streptophyta > Pinopsida > Pinales > Pinaceae > Pinus > Pinus taeda. The sequence continues at coordinate 10,001 of APFE030300291.1, read as the reverse complement.
TTTCTTTCCCTCTGTTGCATCTGTGTACATTATTTCAGCATTAGCTTAAAGAACAAAATTGTGAAAACACTTCTAACTTTGACCATGTCATTCTCAGGAAACTTGTACTGATATCTCCTTCTACAATCATCTCCAGGTTTTGGCCCTCTCTTCTTTCTTGGTTCTTCTACTGTTTCTTCCATGATTGAAATTTGAAACCATGGAAGTCCTGTAGAAAGTTGCATGTTCCTTTCATTTCATTCAACATCAGCTAAAACGATGAAACTCAGAGGAAATCTTGTGGTGGATAACTAAATATATTCACTGCAGACAGTGAACGAGCAAGCATCTGCCTTTACATCACATGCTGATAACTTGAGCATCCTCATTTATTAACGAGGAGCTGTTGTCAGATACATATCAGTGAGTCCCATAATTGCAACAATGCAGACATCAGCATGGCCCTGGCTTTACATTACGGATTTTATTTTACTTTTTTATATATCGAGTTAAAACTAAAGTCATGGGCTAGTATTTTTTTAGTTAATTCTCTGAAGCCCTTGAAATTTGTGCAGTGATGCTGTCATATTGATTCTTGCATAAATGATCATGTTGCTGGGGGTGAATCATAGCTGTAAATCGATAATGGGAACCTGGAACCTGTTAGGGTCCTCATGGGTTTTCTCCACTGATCTCACGTACTGGGGTGGAACCGTTTGGATTCCACTGTCTGCCAACGTCTGCACTCGCTTAAACGCCCAATTTTCCAAAGCCATCTCTCTCAGCACACAAGTTTATGCTGAATGTGCAATTCAGAGCTTCTCTCTGAACAGATACTGAGAGCGGATAAGCGTTGAGCGGAGGGTATCTTGCTCAGCTATGTGTTGCCGTGCTATGGGAGAAAAATGACGGTCTCTCCGTGGGTACTGTGAAGTTTCACACCAAGGTTATCAGACAGATTGAGGACCTGCAACTAACAGAATTTTATTTTCAATATTCAACAAAGTCAAACCCCAAAAGGCGCTGCCCAGTCCAAGAGGTTGCTATTCTAAGGTTGCTATTCTACCAAAATGGCCTGGGCTTTGCATTGGGTTTTACTCCTTTGAAACTAATACAGTTTGGTGGGGCAGATCCAGGCAAAAATGCAGCCCCGGTGGATTCTGCTTAACACTCACTTGATCTCATCAATGGACCAATGCCGTGGTATCTACCCATGCTTGAAGTGTTCGTTCTTTGGTGGTTATTGCCCATTCTGCCAATCATTTTGGACAATCTCTTGTCACCTACTTTGCTGTAGATGTTAGTGCTCCTGACCAGTTCGGTAATTTTAGTCTTCAAGTACTTGTATATGGCCTGCTATTGAGATCTTACACGTAACAGAAGTTTTACTGTTTGACCGCTACTACATATTGTCATGAAAGTCAGGTCTGACAATCATCATATTAGTTTGATTATTATTGCTAGAAATTCACTGAAGGTCATTTTTTGAGTGCGTTTTTCATCCTAGCTACTACCTCATTGATCACACACCTCGAGCTGCAGAGTTAGGGATTTATCCATCTGCTCATTTCAGTATTTAGAATGTAAAAATATGTTTGCATTATCTGGTGATCTACATATCTTTCCAATACAGTTCAAGGTTTTAGGAATTTGTTTATATACTTCTGGCATCATGATAGATCGCAGTTGCTGGTTGACCACTTCGTTTTAATGGGACCTTTGTACTGCTGTTTGATGTGACTATTATTCCTCTAGTCTCTTAGTACTTTGATTTTACACCCTCATCCAGGATTTTTTTTTTTTTGGAAGTGCTTTAAGAAACAATTCCCAAAGGTTGCTGCCCTTTTTAGAGCAGACTTCCAAAAAAAAAGGTGCTACGGGCCAGGTCCGTGAGGTAGCTATTCTGCCAAAATTGTGCAGGGCTTGCAGTTGGCTTCATCTCTTTGAAACTAATACTATTTGGGTGTTGCAGATCTAGTTGAAAATATAATGCTGGTTGACAACGTAACACTCCCTTGATCCCATCAGGTACCATTCCCTGAGTTTTTGAGTGATCTTGATTTTTCACCATCATTTTGGAATGTGTTTTATACAAGTGATTTGAGAAACATACCCCAAAAGGGGCTGCCCAGTCCAAGAGGTTGTTATTCTACCAAAATGGCTTGGGCCTTGCATTGGGTTTTACTCCTTTGAAACTGATACAGTTTGGTGGGGCAGATCCAGGCAAAAATGCAGCCCCTGTGGATTCTGCTTAACACTCACTTGATCTCATCAATGGACCAATGCCGTGGTTATCTACCCATGCTTGAAGTGTTGTCTATCAAGCTCTAACTGCGATGGTCAAAATGAATTCATAAAGGATGGTGCATGAGACTAGATGTTGGGAACCTGATATGTCCATCAATCTCAGACTGAGAAAGTCAAAATGAGTTCATAATGATGGATGGTGCATCAAAATTCTTTGACACCTACATAAGGGCATCATGTGGAAGAGACCAGAATGTTTCCTATAAAATGAAAGCATTTGTATAGTTAAAAATGTAAAGATGAATCTAGATGCATCTGGCAACTACTGTTTAATTTAGTTGAAATTTCAATGAATAACAAGCCCTCATTCTACATTGTTATGGTTATTTTGTGTCTAAGTATGAATTTCTAAACTTTATGGTGAGGAGCAACAACATAGATACCTTAGATTAAGAAGTGTTCAATGATGGAAGAGTTGTTTTCTAGAATAATTTCTTTTAAGCTGTATTTTGGTTGTCTATGCTGACGAAGTTTGGTTTTGTTCGGTGTAAAAGCTACACGAAGCAATTATGCGTGAGGATTCTACATTATTTGAAGAAGGCATAATTATTGAAGAATTCGGGAGACGATTTTATTCTTGGTGACAAGCTTTTGCGCCGTGCTATAGTTAAAGTGTCAGCAGGACCAGGTCCTGCAAAAGCTACAGAAGATTGTGAAAATGCTGCAGAACATTCTGCTAAATCAGCTGAAGAATGCTAGGAAACAACAAAGGATGCTAATGCATCAAATTCTTCTGATGTCTCAGAAGAGAGAGAGGCATAATGCTTTGCTGCTCAAATTTTGTAGGTTTGTTTATTTTCAGGCTAAATTCATTATTCTTATTGCCTTGTGGGCCTCAAAGTTTACACAAAGTCTGTTTGAATTGTTGAGCCTTCCCTATTGTAAATGGCAAGTAAACAACATGGTTGAGGTATTTTATTTTCTCTAATGATAGCAGTTGGTTTGTGGCCACTGGCCATTTGTTGTATTAGCTAGAAGCTCCTCTCCATAATTTAATATATGGTTGCAACTTGCATGTTACAATGTGTTAACAGTGAGATAGGTCTTTTATTGCCATTGGTTTTCCAAACCTTGATAATTATTTTTACTTGAGCACCTTTGTTCTTGTCTTCATAATATAGTAGGGTAAAGTTTTCCCCCATGGGATTCTTAAATGGGGAAAACTTTATAATTTGAGGCCTTTTTAGGTCATATGAATCATAACTAGATTCAATTTCATCAGAAGTGTGGTTTGCAGTTGGTTCTCTTATTTTTCATCCTATTATATTTGATGCTGCCAGTTTTGTGGTCCTATTTTAAATTAGTGATTATCCAAATGAATACGTTTGGGTGGAGTTTAAGATTGTGTTCCTTTGTTTACCTCTTAATTTTTGCATCTCTGGCTAAGAAGCAACTGCCAGGAATGGCCTTCTTGCATTGACGATGCAGCGTGGGAGGGGTGAAACATGTCTCTTGTTATCCTTCTGTACCATTAAACCAAGACCCAATTAATCTGTTATTTTTTGTTTTGTAATTTGAAACAATTTGTTAAGTATCCCATCGTTGTTTTCCTGGTATAACGCTATTGTAGAACACCACAATAAAAATATATAGGAAATTTGATCAACGTACTGTATATGGATCACTTGATTCATGTCAATACCCTGTTGAGAATGAATGAATGTTAATACCCTAAATTTTGACTAACAAATTGGTGGTTCTTGCAACTTTAGTTGTATGAATGTTTGATGAGGTATACAGTTGCTATATGTGAACTGTGGGATCTGGTCCAAGTTGTCCTGGTTAGCTGTTTCTTTGTAAAAGTGGAGGATTCAAAGTTTAGTCATACTAAAGTTCTTGCTTATGGTGGTTCAGGTGGTTCAATTCAACTATTTACTCATATCTTCGTAGGCTTCTCAATTGTCAAGTGCTTGAATATATACACTTGCACTTAAAAAAATGGGTCCCCGGGGCATCATGATAGATCGCAGTTGCTGGTTGACCACTTCATTTTAATAGGCCCTTTGTACTGTTGTTTGATGTGACTATTATTCCTCTAGTCTCTTAGTACTTTGATTTTACACCCTCATCCAGGATTTTTTTTTTTTGAAGTGCTTTAAGAAACAATTCCCAAAGGTTGCTGCCCTGTTTAGAGCAGACTTCCTTCTGCCAAGGTGCTACGGGCCAGGTCCGTGAGGTAGCTATCTGCCAAAATTGTGTAGGGCTTGCAGTTGGCTTCATCTCTTTGAAACTAATACTATTTGGGTGTTGCAGATCTGGTTGAAAATATAACGTTGGTTGATAGCGTAACACTCCCTTCATCCCATCAGGTACCATTCCTCGAGTTTTTGACTGATCTTGATTTTTCACCATCATCTTAGAATGTGTTTTCTACATATGATTTGAGAAACATACCGCAAAAGGGGCTGCCCAGTCCAAGAGGTTGCTATTCTACCAAAATGGCCTAGGCCTTGCATTGGGTTTTACTCCTTTGAAATTGATATAGTTTGGTGGGGCAGATCCAGGCAAATCATCTAACTTTTAAACTCGATTAGTTGTCTGTTCCACAATGTGTGTACTTCTTATTTCTATACTGTAATAAAAAGTGCAATAAATTGCAAATTCCAGTGTCCGCAATACCAAGTTTGATGGTTTGTTGCTTTTCATTTGGAACACATTTATTAACCTGCTTTGCTTTCATATGAAAATGCGTCCTTGTGAATTCATGAGTTAAACATGAATAGGAGGTTTTGCAATAATATTAGACTTTAGGATCATCATAAATATCCTTGGTTGTGAATGACACTTCAAATGAAACAGTTAGTGATTGATAAAGCTGCGTTAGTTGTAGGAGTCAAAAGTGCGACATGCAAGATCATAATAGAATCAGAAAAACTGGGGTATAGAGGAAAAACTGCTGGTTTATGACTACATTCACATGGAAGCTTGGAAAATGCCTATTATGGTGGGTTCTCTTGTTCTCTTTTTTCCATTTCATGTATATCTGCAGGAAATCTCGTTCAATTCGTTTCTGCAGGGTTGTTTTTTATTTTTTTACAAAGATAGCCCTTCAATCGCTTGCATATTATGAGTTTCTTATGGATTCCACAATCTCCCCTGTTTAGCTACTGTTGGTAATCACACGCCTGCATATTATGAGTTACTAGATAACCAAATTCTCAACATACCTTGCCATTTCCACACTACCACTTACGGATTTTCAAACATCAATGTTTAGATAATAAATAATGGTTGGGCATAAAAAAACATAGACATTAACACAAAAAAATAATAATAATCACATGAACCTACTGAGAAAGCGGAAACACATAATATATCATCTTCACATTGGATACTTTAGAGAAAGGCAATCTCGAGTACCACGATCAAATAAAGAAACAAGAGACTACGGGAGAAGTGAGTGTTAATTTTTAAAATTTTGATATAAACATTGGTTTTCAAGAGAAATTACAATTAACAATGTACAAATCAATGAATACATAATTACCAATTAAACTTCTAAGTCATGTTTTAAAGGTGCAATTAATTTGAGCTTTCATCTTGTCATTCAATTGATTGACACTGAATATTAAATATAAGATAAATATATAGGAGTAGCATGTCAGCGTTAGTTTTATAAAGAAGATTCTTTTTATTATTAAAAAAATATAGATAGTTTGTTTCATTTTAAAGGGTTATAAATATGAGTTATAAATACAAGACTTGAAAGGTTGTAAATATTTGAAGTGTTGTAAATATGAGTTATTAATTGTTTTTACTCAAAACCTGATAAATAGCAATTTAGCAATTTATTTTTAATTGAGTGGCTCAAATTCATGTTTCTTTAGGTTGAAGGTAAACCCACTAAAGTGGAAAAAAATGTGATGCCAGTGAGTAGAGGGATTGTCATCATGGGGTGATAAGAAATTTAATATTCCAAGAAAAGGAAGTAGTAGTAGACTCTAAATAAATTAGCAATGCAACAACATAAATGTTTGCAACAAATTTAGAGAGATCCACCTTGTTGAATAATGCACACACCACATGGATAATGGATTTCCGCACTTTATGCCTTACCGCGTTTTCTTTGCAACATCTGGTGCAAATGCTAGTTAAATCACCTTGTTGAATAATGCACACACCACATGGATAATGGATTTCCGCACTTTATGCCTTACGCCGTTTTCTTTGCAACATCTGATGCAAATGCTAGTTAAATTCAAATGATCATTTAATAGAGAGTTGGTGAAATGTATGATCAAACATTTATTCAACAACTCTTAGTCAAAATTTGCAACATGCAAGTTCTGAAAATCATATAATCATATATTTTGTACAAGCGTCCATACTATGTCTTAATACTTTCACTTGTCATGAATTAATGTGTTAAGATGTATGTGTTCAAGATACATGTGAAAAAAATCTTTATTTTTAAGTGAGAGTGTAAGTCTAAGAAGTAAAAAGAAGAAAATAGTGGAGAAAAATTTCATATTTTTGTACAAAGCCCCATACTATGTCTTAATATTTTGACTTGTGATTAATTAATGTGTTAAAATGTATGTGTTGAAGATACATGAATTAATGGGTTAAAATGTATGTGTTGAAGATACATGTGAGGAATTATTTAATGGTACAAATTTTGTTCATCACCTGAAAACAATTTGTTAAAGTGTTTCGAGACAATTACTCCACAACTGATGATTACAGTAAAAATCCTTGTTTTACTCGGTGAAATAGCCGCAACTGAAGTTCTAAGTGAGACTCCTATTTCAGGAGACCGCCGGCGCAACCCGCACGTCACCATCAGTCCCATTCAAAAAATATACCGAAAAAGAAATCCACTGTTTCGAGAGACATGTTTGGAATTGGATGTAAGTAAATGTTGTTTAATAAAACTTACGTTTTCAGCCCTGTTGGTTCCTTCAAATTACAGTTCCAAACGGATGAAATCACAGAATTCTAATACGAACATTCCCTGCTGAGTCAGCGCAACACAATACAAACGCTTTGTGATTTAAAGCGAATACTAAAAGTACACATTATTTTCCGTAGCTTTTGACATGACGTGGATAAATGCCTTGGACTGCGAGTTACCATTCGAATTTATATAGAGGCGTTGGTTCGGCTCTCAACAAATTCTTCGCAGAGTACCTCAGTGGCATTTCCGGAATTGCCACATAGTTTTCTGTTTACAGTGTACCCACCCAAGAGCGGGACCGCCTCTGCAATTCCCCTGAATCCCATACAGAATTATTGTGCAGTATGGATCTGCGACACGAAATTTGTTGAATTAAGACCTCGCAAGAAAATCAGAGATAAGAATCCACAATCAACTTTTATGATAATTATGTAATACTAAAAAGTGAACATAAAGAATGACTGAATTCGAATCTTCATTGTTAATGGTTGAAATTTGTTGAATTAAGACCTCGCAGGAAAATCAGAGATAAGAAAATTTCTCAACGTTTGAAACGAAATGCCAAATGGTGGGAGACCAAACGATTTACGTGTTGAAACTGCCAAAACTGCGTCCAGCCAAGCGGCCCAGAACACGAAGATAGGAGCGGTCGCTTTCTGCTGCATGAGAGTCATTCTCTCTTTCATGCCACCTCGCCACCTGCAACTCAGCCCCTCCCCTGCCAACACTTGCACACAACACGTACTCCCAGTTCGTAATCCCTCTACCTGTGCATTTTTGTCAAAGCAAAATCTGGATGAGCTGAATGAATTAACCCCTGCGAAATTACACAGACAAGGAATAAGGAACAAGCATAGAAGGTAGGCGGCCACTCTGAACTTACTCAGCGAGAATCAGCTGCTCGACACTCTATGCTACAAGCAAATCAATATATTATGATTTCTGAAACTTTTAATTTAAATATCTCTCTAACTTCAGAGTTCTGTTTCTTGCTGCATTAACAACTAGATAAATGATTTTGTGGTCTCCTATCATATAAGATTTTCATTAATTTGCTACATTTGTTTGAATTCAGTGTTACAGATAGAGATATTTTGAAAAATAGTCGAACCTCATACGAACCTGATCAGAAAATTCGAACTCAAATTGAAATTAATCTTGTTGAACTCAAATTTAAACTCAAATCGTGTCTCGAATTCGGAATTCGAACTCGAACCGTGTGACATAGTATGTGAGTTTACAGGCCAAGCTTAAACCCATCCCAATTAACAGGCCAAGCTTGAACCCATCGTTGTCAAACTTGAATTCGAAATCGAACCATGTAACACAGTCCGTCAGAGCCACAATTTCTGACACAATTCACCATTAATAGGCCAAGCTTGAACCCAGATCACTTATCAGAAATCATAAATAAACTACTAAGTGACACGCTGGTGTAAACACTCAATAAGGATATTTATAATCATGAACACACAAAATGTAAACCTCTCTTTATGAAAGGCGTAAAAAAGAATTTTGTCAAAAAAGGGATCGAAATCAAGGAACAGTCCTCCCCAGATAACCAAGAACAGAGAGAGGTCAGATGAGATTTTTGGGCCACCCAGAAAATTAATAAAATCCATCCCCACTAAAACATATAATGAAAATGATGGATATGCAGATGCAATAAGCTGTAGGCATAAAAGAATTTCGCATTTTTACATGACAAATAAATGGCTGGGCTAGGCCAACAGTCAAGGCAGTAATGTGAATGTGAAGGATGGTAAGCAGAAGATGAATAGCAGTATCTGGAAATGTGGTGCCGTTGGAAGAGGTCCCTGAAAGATTCCTTGGTATTTTAGAAAAGATTTCCATCATACTTAATACAAAGGCTGAATATTACAGGACGTTCTAAACACAAGCTTCCTCGAATGACCTGTAAGTTATCTTTGCTGATTGAAAACAAGCTAAATCATTCCACATAACTCATTAAGCTTTTTCTGATATATTAAGCCATTTTGGCTACAATGGCTTTTTGACAGCGTTCCTTTACCTTCAGACAACAGAGTGTTTTCTGCACCTGCCGCTCAGAAAAAAGCATTTTATTTTATCTAGTTAAGGACAATTTGATGATAGAATACAATTTGACTCTCAGAGGAGGAGAAAAGATCTTAATAATCTTATTTTAAACAGCAACTTAGAATATTGATTCAAAGACAGTGGGAATCTTGTTCCTACAAAAACTATCTTCAAACATTAAGCTGGTTTCATACAACTGTAACTTTAGCAATTATAACGATTTGATATATCCATTTTGCTAATCTGTCAGAGCCACAATTAACAGGCCAAACTTGAACCCAGACCATAATTTAGGGCAATATTAGGAAGCCTCACCGGATAAGAACTTGGAATGAGCAATATTTCTGGGTTGGTGGCTTAACAATGGAAGCAAATCAAAGAATGGAGGAAACGGGTAGCCAAACCCCTTCCATACCTGTTAAACAAAAGAAAACGAAGATGTTAAAAGCGAGAACGACTCTCTTGCAAGGAAACAATGAAGGCAGAAAACAACCCGTAGGTAAAACATGTTCTAGATAAGCTTCCACGCCCTGAAACAGTGAATTCCAACTGTTAAACCCTATTGAGCCATGTAACGAAGATCAGGGCGGCAGTAACAGTTAAAAGCTTTTAGTTACCTGTGGACGGGATGCTGGAGTCAAATCTATTTGTCCTACGGAGACCGCCATGATAGAAAATCTTGCTCTTGAATCACATTGAAGTGATAACCTCAGCGACGATTTTCCTTAAATCCAACAAAACCCTTAAATTACATCTTCAA
>APFE030300285.1:0-14295 GCA_000404065.3 Pinus taeda | reverse complement strand
TTTTTAACATAAATATAACTAAAAAACTACACGTTTTGATAATTTTTTGCTAGAATTGACATGTCAAAATCACAATTTCTATACGAAAATTTTAACTAAAAATGGTTAAATAATATTTTTTTTTTAAATTTCATGTCAAAAAAATAATAACAATCACTTTTTTTTCAAAAAATAATGATTAACTTAAAAATTAATGCGAAAATCACATCTTAGAAATATTGAACGCATAACAACCTTAATTGAGTGTTTATTCTTCTCATAAAATGTCAAAGTCAAAACATTGCAAAGCTTTATTTCCAAGCATAACTTAAATTTAATCAACAATGTCACGTAATCCAAACTCTTCGTCCTCTAGGGTTTCATCATTGTCTTCTTCCACAATATTTTCTGCTTCCTTTTGCTCATTTTCCTCTTCTAATGGATCTTTGATGTCTGCGAATCTCTCAATGTATGTCTTTCCATACATTCCATGTAATGGTGGTTGGGGTTCCTTTGCCTTTTTTGCCACACGTGATTCACTAAAGTCCCCTTTCTTGAACCCAATTTCTTGCATTGCATCTGGAAGAAATTGAAAAGCATTAATTCTTTGCTGAATGAAAGGCTGAAATGTTTAGAAATTTTCTTGAATAATTATTTCAAATACCATTTGAGAAAAGATGGTAATGCAAGCACATAGAACCAATAAATAAGATTTCAAAGATGCAAGAGAATGTTATTGCCTAGTGGACAAATCTCTAGTCTCTCTACAAACAAGCTACACCAAAACCATAAAAAAACAAGCAAGTTATTAAACCTTCCTAATTTTAGTTTATTAAGCATAGGTCACTATGTGTTAAATATCATAGTCTAAAAATAAAATAAGTAACTTGCACCTCAAACTTACATTGAAAAGAAACATTGATACAAATGATCCAATTTCAATTGAGAACAATAGTTTTTAATGAGGAAAACAAAAAGAAAAAAACCCTTCTAATTCTAATTGAAACAAAGAGAAAATTTCAATATAAAAAACTCAACACCCATATCTAGATACATTATCACCGCATCTCTTTGACTACAAATCAAGCACTGGAGAAAATTTTTAATATAAAAACTTGAGCATCCATATATAGATACATCAACACCCCATCTTTTTGAGTAAAAATCAAGCACTCCTCTTTGTACATTAAAAAGGAGGGATGAATCAATCCATCTTGGTTTATGAGGAGCAATGAAAGGAATTTTTTTTATAATTTTCTAGTTTAGATCAACTAAATAAAAAGGTGTAATAACTAATCATTTAGTTTGGGTTGTTGTTTCTAAAAGGGTATGGCCCAAAGCTTAATTATGTCCAATGTCACTTCATAATCTAATGATATGTAAGAAAGATCTCTTCCACTTGAATTAATAAGACACTAGAAACCTCACATACTCAAAACAAACATATTGAAAACCAATTTGATTCAATAGACCTAATCAAAACAAACATACAAGAGAATGTAAAAATTAACATTTGAGAATACTCAAATCTTGAAATTTGTGATCCCAATTCATAATTCTTTATTTATTTCTATCTCATCATAAGTTAATTATTTTAGCAAAAGAAAAAGACACCTACATTTCTATCTTATTCGGAGTTCATTATTTTGGAAAAAAGAAAGAAACCTATGTGTTCATCTAGAACATGGAGAAGAGGTAAACCGTGTTAGATTGTCTCTTTTTCCATCACAATACACACCAATAACCACTCTTTTTAGCTTGCCAAGATTATTTAGCATCAAAAAATATCTAACAATGGAAGATTGGCCAATATTGTGTCATACACAATGATTGGAAAATAGTGTGTCATACCCAATGAAAAGCAGGATGGGAAGAAAACAAATAGATGTTGTAGATCCATGGGTGAAAAAGAAAAGTCATAAATACTAAACATATTGCAGATTTTTATAACTACTTGCAAACCTGGCATAGATGCCTAATCTATGCATCATGAATAAGAGATTTGGATAGGTTATAATTCTGAGCTTAATAGAATTGTCAAAACTTGTGACTTTACAAACTCCTTTTTGTTTGGGCACAAGAAGGTCCTATAAAACCACAAGCACTTATACCTTATTATTCATGATGATGCCAAAATCAATAAACATATTATAAACATTTTATTCCTTATGTCACCTCCTCAACGCCCATGTCACTTTTATAAAATAGAATGTATTTATCATTCTACTCAACATTCATTTTTATCAAATTTCAATATTTTCACAAACATGAAATCACTTTAAAACATTTTATACCAATTTTCAAAATTAATAAAACAAACTCAACTAATTTAATAATGGTGAATTGTAATATATAAAAAGAACTCACTACATATCATCCACTACCAATGTTAATCAAGTGAAGAAAAAAACACTATAATTCATCCAAACACAATTAATTTTATATTTATTAAAAAAAATCAAAATTATATATGTTCAAGTCTACATGTGAAATTCATTTATATTATTAAGACTTGCTTACACACTTGTTTCCCTTGTAATCAATTCATCTCAACAGAATTATCAGCGAAAACAAATCTTATCTATGCAAAGAGATAAAAGATAAGATTCTTCGAAAAACTATTTTATTTCCACCAAGTGATTTGTCTATTTATCAATTTAATAATGATGTGTGGAATTAAACCATATCAATTTATTAGAAATTATTGAAATTTTTATTTATTAACACCAATCTAGTCAAAATGATCCCAAATCTCCCAAAAACCATTGCTTTAACCTCATGCATTCAAACAAAATGAGCCTAACAGACCCTAAATAAAATGAATTGAGTGAGTTGTTGACTCAGCCTAACAAACCCTAACTGACATAGCCTGATCACATTCCAACTTCAAGTCATTAACTAAAATAGTCGAAATACCCTCACCCTATGTCTCAAGTCTTGAAGCACTTGGTTGCCTTCATTTACCAAACATTGCTTATGTACATTTGGACTTGATTTTGTTTATTAACAATTTGCTTAGCCAAAGAGAGCAGGGAATCCATTTGTGATTATTTACAAATTTGCAAATGGAAAATGCAAACTATTTTATGCAAATTGCAAATTGCATAATTACAGATTTGCAAATGAAAAATATAAACTATTTTATCTCATCATAACAGAATTGTTGAAATTAAAGTCATCTATTATGATCAATTTATCAAAAGTTGTGTCATCCATTATGTTTAATCTATCAAGAAGTTTCAAAATTTTAAACTCAAGTCATACATCATGTTCAATCTATCAAAAGTTGTTTACTTCAAAATTTATAATTTATGTATCAATTTTCCCTATGTTTATTTTTTATATAACATAACATATAAGAATATTTTACAAAGCTCCCAAAATCCAGGTCTGACTACTTTGATTATTAATCAAATGTAAAACCAAAATATATTGTTTTGTTTAAAACTCGATCTCGTAGCAGATGTTTTCGTCGGAATCGACCTTAATTTCTCGAATACACTCATCGAATTCCAATGGCTCCAGCTTCTCCCCGACATTGGTAAGAATATGACAGAGTTCCCTTGCAGAAATCTTGCCGGTGCCCTCTTTATCGAGGGCTTTAAAGGCATCCCTAAGTTGAACATGGAAGCTCCCTCCCTTCAAGTTCCATTTCATCACGTCCACGAAGCGAGGGAAGTCGATGGTGCCGCTGATCTCGTCGCGTTTAATGATCTCTTTAAGCTCTGCCTAAGTGGGATTCTCCCCCAGGGATCGCATCACGGTTCCTAGTTTGGCCACCGTAATGTACCTGTCATGGTCGGTGTCGAATAGGCTGAACGCCTCCCACATTGGAGCGATATGCTCTTCACTCCAGATCAAAACTGAAATTTTACTGAAAAACTATTTTGTTTGTTCCTGCCAAAATTAGTTAACATCAAAATTCCCTCTGAAATCCGCTGAATATCGTATTGGATGCCCAGTGAGCATTGTTTGGGGCAATTTGTAGCAGATGGGGCGATTATGAGAATCGCCGGGTGGTGGGGTGATTCTGAGAATCGCCCCGCCACCGCCCCGCCACCACCACTGGTGGCGGGGCGATTCTCAGAATCACCCCACTATTCCGCGATTCTCAAAATCACCCCATCTGCTACGAATCACCCCAAACAATGCTCACTGGGCATCCAATACGATATTAAGCGAAGAAATCCTAGCCCTGCGAAAGATCTGCGGTGATGGCACTACTGGGAATTGGACTGGGGTCGCCTTGGGTGTTATTGCAATAGGGGGCGATGTCAGTGTTGGTGCCGGAGAGGCTAAGCCCATCAATACTGTAACAAAAATGAATATGACTCTAACCCTAATGACTTCACAACACACCCTATTACCAACTATCTTATATCTGACATTTAGTCATTAATTTGATCTTATATCTATCATTTAGTCATTAATTTGATTATTTTCTTATTATTCAGTTATATAATTATATCATATTATGTTTGATCCTAAATCAAATATTTATCAGAGTGAGGAAATTCGGTCAGTAAAAGATATATTACTTAGTTTTTAAAATTGACGACAGGATTATCCATTAATTCAAAGTAAAAGATATATTACTTAGTTTTTTAAATTGACTTCCGCTTAATATTCATTTGCAGTTTCCGTAAAGAAAAACTTGGCAGAAATATCTACAACAAGTGGTGAATTGTGAGAAGAATATGTACAAGATCTGTGGGAGTCTTATCTTGCTGAACGAACACACCGTAAAATGTATCACACCTCATCTCTTTTCTCATTGAACGTCATTGTCAGTATTAATATGAAAAAACCATACAAACAATTATATCCACAAACAATCAAATGACCGACCACATACTACCATGTCATTTCCCGAATATTATTACTGTGATACCATTTCTGCCTCAACTTTATGCTTAAAAATTCCATGGCATTTCCCCATTATTATAGATATGATACCATTTCTGCCTCAATTTTAAAGGCACACACTACAAAATATCCACCTCAGTCACCCTTTCCCACAGTAGGCCCATGATTGTTACGTATTAGCTTTGGTCATTCAATTCCATGTCAAACTTGTAAATGGAATTAGGTATTAGGAAATGGATTCTAAACTGCACATTGAATTAATGGATAATCCTGTCGTCAATTTAAAAAACTAAGGTGGTGGAATCGCCCTGCCACCACCTCGCCACCACCACTAGTGGCGAGGCGGTGGCGGGGCGATTCTCAGAATCACCCCACCACGCGGCGATTCTCAGGGGCGATGTCAGTGCTGGTGCTAGAGAGCCCATCAATACTGTGACGAAAATGAATATGACTCTAACCTGTGTTGTTGCACATTCCAATGCGTAAAGACAATGAACCTGTGTTGCTGCGCATATAATTTTGTACTGACGATAGTGTTGATGGATGTATGGTCCACAACAACATTGGTGGCCTCAAAATTATTTAATGTGTTGTACCAACCAGAAGTACCCTCGATTGAGCTATGGTGCCGGTGAAAGTTAGAAGTGGTTCTTGAATTAGGATTCAGATTCTAACTCTATTTTTGAATTCCAAATGAAATGCGATTGAAACTATAATTGAAAACCAAATACATTATGTGATAGTTTGGGTGAGAGATTGGATATTTTTCACTGTAGAGATGGGTTGAGTAAATGGGCAATCAAGATTACTATAGTTGCTTACCAGACCATTGTTCTTATCTTTCTTTCTATTTTCTCTAAATTAATCACTTATCTGACCATTGCAATCTTACCTTCCACTTCTCTCATGTGAGATTGGTGGTCTGCTTTCCTACTAATTGAAGTGATATGGCCAAAATCGACGGTTTCAGACCTCGAACTGGGTTTGGTTTGGTACCAACCTGGGGCCAAACTCGCTAAGGGTAAGGTGAAAATCGTGGTGTATTAAGGTCTGGAGGGCTTGCACTTCTAAGGGCAAGGAGAAACGCGGTAAACGTATTAAGGAATAAAGCAGTATAGTCTATAAATCCACTCCCAACCCTCTAAAAGCTAGATTCTTTTGATTTCTCTTGGGTAATAGTTCCCCACGGACTACGGTAGCATAAGGGAAAGCCAACACTTCCGGCCCCAAGAGAATATACGTGGCATTGGTGGGCATAGATGGCCAAGTGGGATCATGTGCAACAAGATTGTTTGTGAGCTTAACAACTTGCATTATTTTGGCATAAAGTCTGTCCTGCTTGCTCCTTTGCTTATGGATGGAATCCCGATTTCTTAGATCAAAGCATACCAAACCATTTCTCATATATGAAATGGGCGTGGACTACATAACAGTTCAAAGGGTACTTAAATAACCTTCTGGCCTATATCATGTTGCAATTTTCTTTGCAGAAGAAAGCCTCTCCATGACCTGTGTCATTTCTGGCAAACTGTTGTCGACAAGTTAAATCCTCTTAACTGCTATCAGGATTATAACTCTGGTTTTTTGTTTATAACTTCAATCAAAAATGAAAATATGAGAACTTAAATTTATGATTCTCTGGCAGATGGAGAGCTTTGAAAGAAGGGAGGGAGAGGAGCTGATCATTCTACTTGTGTCCCTTGGAATTCTGTACGTGCATACTCACAGGTACCTATTTATATAAAACCATTTTGTGTTTTTTTTTTCCTTGTAATCGCCCCAAGCCTGACTGGCCTAATAGATATATATTCTATACTTTACTATTTCTACTTGATTGTATTTTAATTGCCGCACGACCCACTATCTATAAAAAAACGATGAGTATCCTTAACTATTTTGGTTCCCTCAATACTATTTGCATTCCAGGTTTAGTCGTTAATGATTTTTGCTGGTTTTTTTACTTGAAAGGCATATATTGCGATTTCTACGATGAGACCTATAGTTTATTCATGTTAAATTTAAATTGGGCATTGCTTTCACTTTCTGTGATTGTAAATTGCAAAACCCTCTCTATCATTGTTCACTTCAGTTGGCCCTTTGTTACTTAATTTTCTCTTTAAGAATTCTATTTTCGCTACCACACTGAGCTTTAGTTCACCGACCCTCTTGGTCTCTCAGTGGAGCCAGACTACTTGTTACATCTTCTATGGATGATCCATAGATTTTTCATTAGTTTTCAAAGATTTTCCATAGATGGTCCATAGATGGGTTTTCTCTTACTCGATGTTCCCTTATTGTTTTATTTTTACTTGTTTGGGTGTAATTTTTTACTATTCTTTTCCAATGTTATTCTTTTTGGGTTGGTGTTAGAGTGTAAGTAATAAACTCGCATGAAAGAGGATAAGTCTTTTTTCTTTTCATTTTTGATCAGTTAATTGCGCATTCAAGTATGTCTGACAACTAGGACCTTCGACAAAGCATTTTAAGTTATTTTTTTAGAGATTTCCAAGGAATTTGTTTAGATTAGGTTTAGGTTATGCTTAGATTATTAAATTATTGCAGTTTCTCCATTCAAAGTTGTAGTTTAATATGCATGTACTTTTAAAATTTCCAATGTCTTTTTATTTTAGTTCCAGCACTAGTATAGGAAGTAAGTGGAGTTTCAATCTAATTGTAGGAGGAAAGTAAGTGTAGTCTCAATCTAATTGTAAGGTAGTTTTGTTTTATTTTGATGAGTTAAATTGCATTGTAGTTTTATTTTATTTTGATCAATTAAATTGCATTGTAGTTTTTTTTTTTCATGTAGGTTTCCCATTAATTTACTGTAGTTTCTGGTGAGTATAGTTTGGAGTATCTTTTCCTCACTTTGATAAATATTTGATTTAGGATCAAACATAATATGATATAATTATATAACTGAATAATAAGAAAATAATCA
The DNA here is from genome assembly GCA_000404065.3 of Pinus taeda. Classification (NCBI taxonomy): domain Eukaryota; kingdom Viridiplantae; phylum Streptophyta; class Pinopsida; order Pinales; family Pinaceae; genus Pinus; species Pinus taeda. The sequence continues at coordinate 6,512 of APFE030300285.1, read as the reverse complement.
AATAATGACTAAATGATAGATATAAGATCAAATTAATGACTAAATGTCAGATATAGGATAGTTGGTAATAGGGTGTGTTGTGAAGTCATTAAGGTTATTATTGACTCCTTAAATATGACTCAAGGATTTCTAAAAGTATTCTTCCAATATTAATGAGTTTCTAGGTCTACAATGCAATCACCACAATGAAATAATAAGCATTTACTACTAACTAGATGTTCATAGTCCCATAAAAGGTTTTTATATCCCTCGTTACTTCCCCCATTGGGGTGCTTTTCATTTATTTTATTTCTCCCTTTTCTTTTATTTAGATATGAGGATGGGTAACATCTAATTGATAATAGTGGGGGAAGCAATGCACTGAATAACCATATTAATAGGGGTGTCTCCTTATATTGGGTGTAAATTCTTAACCTAATTGACTTTTTAGAATTGTTACCAAGGGAGATGTTTTTATGCTGTTGTTAAGATATTCGTAGTGAATTTGATAAATGTAATACTTTCTCAGTGGTAATTGATGTTAATGGAGGTCCAAACTTAGTTTGCTCATTTTGGTTGTGTTTCCCGTTGTGGTATTAGCGTTCATGTGCTCCTCATGAGTCACCTGCAACAAAATAAGACAAACACAAAATACCATGTAACTATATTTAAAATGCCATCAAAGTTATTATTGTGGTTCATAAGATGAAAATGATAGTGACATTCCTTTAAAGGTTTGGAAAGAAATTAAAATAGATTATTATTATGGCCTTAGATACTCTAATCAAAGTAAATCGAGTGGTCGTAGGTAGCTCATCGTATTCTCCCTACATGTGGGGTGTGATTTCACTGATGATGCATTATTAGGATTATGATTGACACTAGAGTTATTTTCTGGGAACTTGCTTGTTTTTCCAATTATTTCATTCTTGAGAGAAAATCCTCTGGCATCTAGGTTTGGGATTTATTGATAGCAAATGAAGTTATCCTACCTTCATTTCTTGGGAACACATTTATGAGGGAGTAATAAGGTTCTTGAGGTGTAACTAAGTTGCTTTAGAACAAATGAAACTTGCTTCTGGGATTCCTTGTGAACTTTTTGTGAACATATTTTATGGAGAGCGTGATTAGTTTAGCGAGGGTCATTAGATGAGATTCACTGTAATCTAACTCCAGTTCCTCTTTTTAGCGAAATCCTGGCCTCCTATGAATTTTTCATGCTCAAAATTAAAACAAGGATAATAAGGAAAATGTGCTTGATGTGATATGGTAAATTTGTCCATCTATGTTTAGGTGTAATAACCATGGCATGTAATGGTTGAAAACATGTTGAATTTATACTTAGGAAAGAAAAATGATATGCTACCAAAAACATTAATGTGTTTTTTTCCTCGTAAACAACTTTGTTTGGCACATAAAAATTTGGTTTTACTAGCATTTTTTAAAAAGTTTGAAAACTGACCCTAAAAAAAAAATCATTGTTCTAGTATGATCACTTTTTCGTTTTGAAGCTATATTTCACACGAAAATTTCATATAAATTTCGTAGTCACTGCCATTTTTAAAACATGTTCAAAATTGAGCCCTAAAAAATAAAATCATCGTTCCAGTATACACAGTTTTCATTTTTAGTACTGTTTTTGATGTTTTTTCGGGATTTTTTGGCCAGAGTTCCCATTTTGAGTTTATAGTTCCCATTTCAAAGTTTACATTGTTTATAGATAGCATCTCAGAAATTGAGCATCAAAATCAGTCTGAATTGGAGGAAATTGTGCAGGAAATGAATGCATCATAATTGTTTCCACCACAACTTCTAGGAGGATAACATCACACTCAAAAAGAGAAAGAAGGAATAGATAAAGAGTTAGGTCAAGTAGAGAAACCAAAGAAACTACAACACACATACCAGTCAAAGACTCAAGAATAGTTATCAGGTATCATTCTAAAACAAAGAATGATAATAAACATTAAGTCACCTAAACATGTACATCAATTTGATGATCGAATGAATGTTGATCATACTAAGATAAAGAAAATCAAGGAATTAATTCAAATAGAAGAAATTGTTCAAGAAACTATGAAAAGTCTGTGATGTAGGAAAGTGTTCCCTCTACATACCGAAGCAACCCCTCTAGCCCTAGAGTGGGTCTATTCACAACAAAGACAGAACAACAATTGATTTCCTTAAACAGTCATCGCTAGATGCCTACCTCAAACTGGTGGTCGACGAAGTTCCATTGCACTGCTCTAGCTTCTGCTTCCTTCTCCTCAATGAGTGATTAACTTGAAACAATACAAATGAAAAACAACAAAGCACGTAACCAGGAAACAATAATGATCTATTTACCCATAAAGTCAAGAAGTCATGAGCTATAAAGTAAATTACATAGAAGACATAGGAAAACATCATTGATTGTATTAATAATGAATCAAGAGCAAGCTTACAACCAAGTCTTGACGTCACAAGCCTTCTCAGAGGGTCCAACCAATATGTTTCTCAAGAATTCACTTTTCAAGGATGAATCTCCCAACATACATGTCTCTCTCTCACTCATAAGTTTTAACACAAAGTTAAGGGCACTCCACAACCTTCCACAAGATATCAACAATCCCACACTTGTCACACCCACACCAACTATCTATCAAACTCAAAAGCACTAGCAGCACTGCCCAACCAAAGGAACTGGCATATCATAGCAAAGGTGATTGCTTTAATAGGAGGAGTCTCCATGAAATGTGGAAGGAGGAGCTCATCCTCAAGGAAGGTAGCACAAATGACGGAACTACCATACCAGAAGGGGAAGGGGGACCCAAACTATGCCAACAACTAGGTCTGGAGACATCCAGAAAGCTGACTGTTGAAACTAATTCACCTAATCTGGATTGTCACGGGCCGTAAACTAATTCTTCGCGACGACATTGCGAGGAGACAATGCACACAGACCCATTGTTGCTAGACACAACTCATAACCTCGCGCTGGGTCTAGAAATTCGACCGTCACGAAACTGATGTACACCTGTGATAGAGTCGCAATGAGACCTTCATGGACATGGAAACATCGTGTATATTAAGGTTTTACTCACGACGAGGCAGAAACTTAGGGAATGAAGGTCAATTTGCAGTAGCAGAGAGCATTTGCTTAATCTTCTTACATTAGTGGGAAGATATGAACATGTTTATTTGACACATGGCACAACAGAAGGACTGAGATGGGGATAGTGACAAATTACTATGTAACAGATGCACCCTAAAGCATGAAGCCTGAGAGAGTGGGAGGGCTGAAATGCTTTACAAAACTGTCTGAACTGGAACAACCTTGAAAATCATGCAGGCGCAAGTACAATTGATATCTGTGATAGTGAAATAAATATAGTTGAGGCATGGGCGAAACCATCCATAAGACATATGGAACTTGGTATGTGGTATGGACGTAGCCACCTAGTTGATAAGACCATAATAATGATAAAGGTATGGTCGCAGCCATTCATGAAGACTCAGGCATGGTCACAGCCATCCATCAGAGAGTCATATATGTAATCACGAACCAATCCATGCAGCCCGAACATATGTAATCTTAGTTCGGGATCTTGAAACCCAACCGATCAGAGTACAAATCCTACCATGTGAACAGATGTGCTAAAGTCAAACATGATAGAAAGTTGCTTGATTACCGGTCAATGACGAAAACCGTTAATGAGCGCAAGAGAAACCATCAATAATGCCAATGGCTCTCAAGGTACTGTCCAGTACAATCCACTAAGTGTGAAAAATAAGTTGAATTCGAACACTCATGGAATCACCCAATCAAAGACCAATGAGGAAAGTCTGTCGTCAAGCGTGAAGAACTTGCCATTGAAGCATGCAAGTTCCAAGGTACTGAAAGGGATGTCTAGATCAATCTCTTGGATAAGGAGCTGGTGTCGACAGGAGACGATCCGTCGTAGGAGGGTCATGATGTTTCCCCCATCAATGACACGAGATAAGGAACAAGTGGTAGATGGTGAAACATAGTATCAGAGGAGGAGGTAAGGGTGTATACTGCAGAAGGATTATATTCTTGAACATATCGGAGACATGACACCGGAATGAGGCAGCATTTTGGTACCAAGGGATCAGAGGCCTGATGGAGACAACACGGATCAGATGGAATGAGGCAAAATGGCTACCCAGAACCCTGGAAGGCCAACTGATGATGTGTGGATATCCCAACCTGACAAGAAGCAAACGTGTCGATGTTCAAGAGTGACTAGCTACCGCAGGTAACCAATGATGACTTCCAAAATTTTTCCCCCACCATTGCTGGCGAGTAACCTAATTATTTTTGAAAACAAGCTTGAAGGGGATAGCATATGCTTGTAATATAAGTTCAACCTTCGGTCGAATCCAACCTAGTGATAGTTTAACGAGCCCTAGGGAGGAGAAGCATAAGTCTCATCATGGTGACAAGTCTAATGTCATCAGGGTTTAATGAGCCTGACATAGGTAAAACTTGGAGTATTTTTTATGTTTAGAGAGTTTGAAAAAGACATGAAAAAGAAAACTCCAGGGGGGGTCCTTTTTCGTAGATTTGTGTCCCTCGAGCCCGAAAAAGTATAAAATAATACTCGAGAACTGCTTGACCATTACGATCAAGGAGTACTTTTCATAATTAGTGACCTCGATTCGGAAGAGTAGAAAAGTGATCGAAGACATGCCGTTTCATAACCAATATCGAACCTGAAACGATAAAAGTCTGTCAATATTTTCACGTTTATACGGTCGGAAAAGAGCTCAAAGTGGACCACCTCTTATTTCATTTAATGAGTCGAAAGGAATAACTCGGCAATCTTTTTGTTTTTTAATTCGGAAAAGAGATTAAAGAGGACTTTGCAGAAAATACGGACCAAGTGTATACGGAACTCTAATACGAGCCAACCACCGCTATTTCTGTACAAAACATTGCACCATAAGATCCATTCAACACAAATAGATTATATATGTGGAAATAAGGTCAAAAACCCAAAAAAACCTAATTAAAAACCCAATATAAATGAAGAAAACCCACACCCTAAAGTGTAATTCCTAATTTTTTCAAAAAACACTATAAAGCGAGGTGTGGTAATTCTGTTTTTTTTTTACATTTACATTGTGCATTTTTACCTTTGGCATTTTGGAGCACAAACCTCAGTGGACTTCTGAAGTCGATTCCGGCATCAACGGTCCATGGTTTCGCCTGAAACTTTCTCCAAGTAAGTACATTCCTCCTTGCGCTGCATTTTAGTGGTTTTTTCATGCAATTTGGCATTAGATAGGTGGTTTTAGGTAGATTTTCAAATCCGAGTCCGCCTCTCGGTCGTTACGGAAAATCCGCTCGAGTTAGTGATGACTGAGTGTGGTAACACATACCACCTTTGGGATTGTCACAAGAGATTGATGTACTCTAGCAACGATCATGGGAAAAATGAACTATTGAGCTCGAGTCGTCACCACTGTTTGGAAAACAACCATGATGGCACCGTAAAGTTGAAATTCTTTATAATTTATGGATTTAAACTTATAAAAAGAGTTCTAATTCATGTTTCCTTTAATGCAGGGCAACATGGCATTTGTATGGCAAGAAAGAACTCACGATATCAACGACGAACAAGTGTTCAATGATCCCGGGTGCCAAAGAGATTTACTTGCTTGTGGATTACTAAACTTCTTCCTCACTCCGCATCTTCGGGCCCAACCTGACTTGTTAGAGTTGCTAATTCGTGCTTGGAACCCAACGGGTGGAAAGTTTATTATCCGGGGCAAAGACATTGAGTTCGATGCTACGGATATATATTTCTTGACTGGATTGTCCCGTTGCGGCGAGAGACCGATTTTAGAGGGCCAACGAACTAGCGTTGAATCACTGGACATGTTGGTAACACGGGTGTGCCCAGGGCACGTAAATCAACCTCTAGCAGGAAATTGCCGATTCCAACAGTAGAAGACCTGATTCTCCACTTAGTTCTATTTATGGTGACAAGAGTAGCGGGCTCTCAAGCCCAACACAAGGCAACAAAGACCCACCTTCGGTTGGCTCTTGATTGCCTTAACCTGACCATGTACAACTGGGCTGAAGCAGTGACTAGTAACATGACGAGGAAGTTCACCAAGTGCCATCGCGGGGAAACAAAGCAGTTCGGTTATGGGTCTATTATAATCCCGCTCATGTTAGAGCGAGTACCATCACTTCAGTTACAATGTTGGGTTGTGTTATATTCTTTCCACATAGTTAACAGGGGGTTTGAGGGGTACCCGTAACTCCACTTTATGGGGTCCGGGGCAGCGCCCCCGGAAAATTTTGGTTTTGGACCCTATGTTAGGTTGGGCGGACCCACCTATGGTTTTGTGCATGATTTTCGCACATGTTTTTTGGACGCGATGGTTTTCGGTCCATGGTATTGGATCGATGGTTTTTTGGTCCATGGTATTGGACGTGATGTTTTTTCGGTCCATGGTATTGGATGCTTCGGCATGTATAAATATGTATTGTAACATTGAAATGAACAATAATGAAAAAT
>APFE030300280.1:0-12335 GCA_000404065.3 Pinus taeda | reverse complement strand
TGTAAAGACAGTGTTCGAGAAGGATACCTGCAAGATGGTTCGAGGAGCACTGGTATTGATGCGGGGAGTTCGGATTGGAACTCTGTACAAGCTGCAAGGTAGCACTGTTGTTGACGGGTGCAATAGTTCTATGGTTCCGAAAAATGGAGCAGAAAATCTAGTGGTATCTGGAGAGAAGACCATGTTGTGGCATCAAAGGCTTGGACATATTGGAGAGAAGGGCCTTCGAATACTTCATGGTAAAGGTATGGTAGAAGGTATGAGTAATAGCTCTCTGGATTTTGATTTCTGTGAAAATTGTGTATATGGGAAGCAGAATCGGGTGAGTTTCCCCTCTGGTGGTAAGAGGACGAAACAATTATTAGAGCTTGTGCACAGTGATGTGTTTGGACCTTTGAAAGTTCCATCACTGGGTAAGTCTGTGTACTATGTATCATTTATAGATGACTTCTCAAGGAATACATGGATATATTTCCTTAAGAAGAAATCTGAAGTCTTTGACAGGTTTAAAGAATTTAAGGCTCTGGTGGAAAAATCAGACAGAGAAGAAGATAAAGGTACTGAGGATAGATAATGGTGGAGAATTCTGCAGCAAGGAATTTGAAGAATTTTGTAAGAAGTGTGGTATAGCGACGGCAGAAGACCTACTTCCATCATACACCTCAGCAAAATGGAGTCGTGAAGAATGAACAAAGAGTTGATGGAAAGGGCAAGACCCGCTCGTTGTGCCGGTGTTAAGGACAGAATTCTGGCAGAGGCAGGTGGATACTGCATGTTACTTTGGTTCAATAGGTCACTCATCAGCGTTGGAGGATTAAGACTCCACAAGAAAGTATGGACTGGTAAGAAACCCTCTCTTTCACATCTGAGGGTATTTGGATGTGATGCATATGTACATGTTCCAAAGGAGAAATGAACCAAGTTGGATAGTAAATCTGAAAAGTGCATCTTTATTGGGTATAAGGATGGTTTAAAGTGTTATAAGCTTCGGAACCCAGTCACACGGAAGGTTGTGTACAGTCAAGATGTGGTGTTTAGAGAGGTGAAAGATGTTATTAAACATGAAGTCCAACCAAAGGAACCTGTGAAGATAGAGTTTGAACTAAAGGAGGAAGAATCAGACTTTGTAGCAGAGGAGGAATCAGAAGATGAAGAGCCACAAACTTCGGCTGTGAGAAGATCAGCTCGAGAAATAAGGCAGCCAGAAAGGTATAGTCCATCTGCTTTCTGTTCAAACTTTGCTTTGTCTGTTACTGATGATGATCCCAGAACTATGAAGGAAGCAGTGGATTCAGAGGATGGAAAACTCTGGAAAAGAGGCCATGGTTGATGAAATGGCATCTTTGCACAAAAATGAGGCTTGGGATCTAGTGGAGTTGCCGGCTGGAAGGAAACCCATTGGCAGCAAATGGGGGGTCAAGAAGAAGACAAAAGCAGAAGGGAAGTGGAGAAATACAAAGCTCGGTTGGAAGCGAGAAAGGGTTATTCCCAGGTGTCGGGAATTGATTTTGGGTGATATTTTTTCTCCGTTGCCAAGGTAACTTCTATTAGATACTTTTATCTGTTGCATGGCTGCTTTTGATTTTGAGGTAGAACAGTGGAATTGTGAAGACAGCATTTCTTCACAGGGGATTTGGGAAGAGGGAAATCTACATGAAGCAACCTGAAGGCTTGCGAAATGAAGGTAGAAAGAACTAGTATGCAAGTTAAAGAGTCTCTGTATGGGTTAAAACAGTCACCAAGGATGTGGTATCAGAAATTTGATACATTTATACGGGGACTTGGCTTCACCAGAAGCAAAGCAGATCATTGTGTGTATTTTAAATTAATTGGTGGCCGTGGTATTTATCTGGTCTTGTATGTGGATGATATGTTGTTGGTTGGAAATGACAAAGAAATTATCCAGGATTTGAAGACCCAATTGCCCTCCAAATTCGCGACATGAAAGATCTTGGTGCTGCAAACTATATTTTGGGCATGGAAATTAAAAGAGAACAGACAAAGAGGAAGCTCTAGTGAAACTAGAGGAAGTATGTTGAAACAATATTGTAGAGGTTTAATATGCAGGATAGCAAACTAGTGAAGGTTCCTATTCCTATAGGTGTAAAGTTATCTGTTGAATAATGTCCCAAGACACAAGAAGAGGAAGAGGATATGTCCCGTGTTCCATATGCAAGTGCAGTCGGTAGCTTGATGTATGCGATGGTCTGTACTAGACCAAAAATTGCACATGCAGTGGGAGTATTGAGCAGGTTTATGTCAAAACCAGGGGAGGAGCATTGGACAGTAGTGTTTCTGGGAAAATTAGTGTCTTTTCAAATGACTAACCCTCTAGGTTTGGTAGCTAACCTAGAAACAATAGTTAAAGCAATTCAATATCTTTCCTATGAGTGATAGATAAGAAAGAGATTATGAAAGACCAACTTGTAACTTTCGCTTAAATCTTCACTTGATCTCCCTCTCCTTTGGCCGATCCTGTAACTCCTCTCCATACTTAACATGCTTGGAGAGTACCTGCACAGCTACAAAAACAAAGACCTGTCAAAGCATAATGATCCATCACAACATAAACATCATCGAATTAGAAATATGATAAACAAATGAATGCATTTATAGTTAACATAACCAATTGGGAAAAATATTGAAGAACTTTATTGATATCAAGGAGAATTACAACCCATAAGAAGTCTGATCTAGCACCATCCTCCCATATTCAAGCCTTCTTCACCTCATGAATCAGCGAGAACACACCAACAATGACACAATGCTCTCACCTTAATACTAAAACTAGCAGCACTTTCTTACAACTCAGAATAATTCAGCCTCCTGATCTCTTGGATGGGAGATCCTTTTATAGATGATTGCAAGAGGGTGAGTCATCAATGGGGATGATGAATTCCATTCCATTTGTTGAAATTAGTTCCACAAGAGAGGGGAATTCGAGATGGTTTCATAGTTCCTTTGGTCAACCTTGGGTGAGTTCAGAGAAGCAAGTGGCACAAGAGAAGTTTCTAGAAGATTCCATGAGCAACCAACTAACAAATTGTCCGGAAATTTTGTCCAACCTTGCCCATCGCACTTACTAAAGGGCCAAATTGTGATGCATCTCACTTAGACAGTGTAGCAGGTGAGATGCATCTCACCCTAACACAAGGATTCTAGATATGGTTAAGTTTAGGCACTTTCTAGATGATTTCTGAGATGGAAATTTTTGGGAATGAAGCATTCAGATGACTAAGTTGTTTTAGGGTATAAAACAACTATTTAGGGGTTGATGAACCCTAATACATCGACATGTAGGTTTGGGGTTGATGTGCCCAAATATGTCTATAACAGTTGCCCCCTAAAGCATGAGGTTGTAAATGTTCATGTCGGGTGAAATGCTTTATCTTGAGGATCAGAAGTTTTGAACTGGAAGGTGACCTGCATCAATTACAATATAATACATGTTAATATGACATTTTATGATTTAGCTAAGGGAGGCATCCCTATGCTCAACTTTATAAAATTTCATTACATGGTACATGGATCAGACAATCATCTGTAGATATAGACTTGTAATCCATGATTGGATGACCATATGTGTAAAGGCTATGTACATTTGATGTTTTTGTACTCCTGAATATATCGCAGCCCGGATGGATGAAACTATATCTGGGGTCTTCAAACTCGTTCAATCTTCTTCTCATTGTACAAGTCAAACCATGCAAAATATGTTCTGAAGTTGAACATGGAGAAACATCGTCTGATTACCAGCCAATGATGTAAGTTGTTAACAGACACGAGAGGGATCACCAATAATGAAGATGAACCTCAAGGTACGATAGTACATTTCACGTGGTGTGAATAGATGATTTGATGTTCAAACACCATGCAAAATCTTTCGGTCGAAGGCCATTGATTCCCACCTATCGCTGGAAAAGAGAAAGTTGCCATTGATGTAAACAAGCTTCAAAGCACTGGAATGGTGTTTCTAAGTCAACTTCTTGGATAATGAATTGATTTCAACAAGAAGTGACTCATCGTAGGAGGGCCTTGATGTTTCCCACATCTACAACACGAAATGGAGCAAATGATTTTGGATATGAAAATGAATTGACGACACAAGGTTCAGGAATGGCGGTCATGAAAATGGAGGTTTATGGTATTGCAATGGATAAGACTTTAACTGGATGACTTCTTAACTGGATGATTTCTCAACTGGATGACTTCTCTTGAATATATTGATGACACTGAGATGAATTGGTAGCATTAACCCAAAAATATGGATGGTATGATGACCAGTAAATGGAATAACCCAACCCATCTCGATCACTGAAATGACGTGAAAGTGTCATGTTTAAGAGCGACTTGCTACCATTAGTTTTTCAAGATTTTTCCCCTTTTTCCCTAGTCATTCCTGACCAGTACCTCTTTATTTTTGTCAAGCTTGAGGAGGATAACATATGATTGTTTTATAATTCTCCCTTTGGGCAAACCCATCACTATTTGATGTTTTAACGAGTCTAGCGACAATGAAACTCGGTCTTGTCAAGATGGACAATTTTGTCGCTATTATTTTAACGAGTTTAACGACAAAGATAACTCAGTCCTTTTCATGTTTATAGAGTTTGAAAAGGGATGAAAAGAGAACTCCGTAAGGTATTTTTCGTAAAGTGATCCCTCAGGTCCGAAAAAGGATAAAATAATACAAGAGGGATGACGTTTCCAATACTTTAAAGAGCCAGAAAAGACAAGTGCTCGACGATCTTTTCATATTTAAAGAGTCTGAAAAGGGTTTAAAGAGGACTCTATAATTTTCTTTTCATTTTTGAAGCAAAGCTTGAAAACAAGACAAAAAGTTTGCTTGGTGATCAAAGATGCTCAATTTACCATTAGCACATTAGATTCTGTCAATAGTTGTTCAACCTGCGCAAAAAACTCAATCAAATTGATTAAAAATACATATTTATGGATGAAAAAATGAACTAAAATTAACATTTACTTGAAGTACATGGAAAAGTAAACATAAAAAGTAGTTTTAACATTTCATTTTCACCATTTCGTTTTAAATATTGGATTTTGGAGCTCTGAAGCGGTTTTTTCCCCCAAATTTCATCAGTCGATTGCGAGAGATTCTATGGATCATTTCCCATGCCATCAAGACCAGGAAGGAGCTATCCTTATGCTCTTCAATTCTATTCCATCTTTTCTCAGTTCTGGGAAAGTTTCTTCATCTTTTTGGACCTTAGGGGTTTTAAAATTTCACTCTCCAATCATCGCACTTTACCCATATCGAAAAGTGTGATGCATACTGGGCCGCCAATAGGCAACCTAATATGCATCTCACCTTGCTCAAGGGCTAGGTGTGATGGGCGCAGAAGGGAATGTTTGTGCAGTGTTTTTTATCAAATTTTGAACTGTTTTTTGCCCAAAAGGGATCCTAACTCATCTAATTTTTGTATTTTAGATATTTTTATGATCAAGATGGTCGTTTCATGGCGAGAACGAGAACATGAAGAGGAGGCTATGATTGCTTTACATGACCAAGGCATAGTGGATGCATTAAGGAACTATGGTTTACTAAAGTTCTTCTGCTTATCTAGCATGAGACAACAGACAAGTTTTTTGCAGTATCTTCTTTATGCTTGGGATTCTATTGACCAGGTATTCCAGATCAGGGGTAAATCCATTCCTTTCACGATCGAGGATATTTATTTTCTTACGGGTTTTTTGAGGTGTGGAGCCCCTCTTTCTCTATCAGGATTTGCTCGGGGGGGAATTAGTGAAATATTACATTCGTTAGTTCTGCAAGGAAGGATCCCAACCTAACAGAGATGGTAGTATTAATATCTGGGATGTTACTGATCGACCTTTAAGGACCATTCTTTTTACCCTTGCTAGATTGGCTGGCAGTGTGGCCTTACACTTAGCGAACAGATCCTACATGCAGTATGCTTTGGAATGCCTGGAACCGAAGGTGTTCAACTGGTGCAAGGCGGTACTTCCTATCATGAAAGATCAACTGTCCAAAGTAAAGACTGGAAGAACCAAGAATTTTGGTTATGGATCCATTTTGACTGCCTTTTCTTTGGAAAGAATCCCACTTATGCAACCTTAGAACATTTTACTGGGAGTGCCTGGACCGAGAGAACCACGGATGCAGAGATAGGTGGACCTTGTGGCTAGGCACGTTGTCCAGTCACAGGTCTTGTTCTCATTTTCCTTTTTCGAGTGGTTCGAACGCCAGGAGATGGCGTTTGTGGAGTATCCATATGTAGGGATGGATTTCCGAGGCGATCCAGATTTGGCATTACCAGTCAGTGAACAGTGGAGTGCCATAGGTAAAATTATTGGACCACATATTTTATTTGTAGTTTTCTATTGTTTTTTATGTTTTTCGATTGTTACAAAGACTAAATCGAGCTAGTTCGACCAGTAGCATGCCCACGGGAGGTAGATGTTCCAGTGGGGGAAGCTGTAGGGAGGGTAGTCCTTAGGGATCTGGACATAGTGGAGACCCTTGCACAGTTGCAGGAATAGATAGAGGGATTAACTCTTGGCATTCCAGATGTTCGGATTGACAAGTTTCCTATGAGGCTACAGTGCCATACTACTGGTGTACCAAGTTGTTGGACTAGGCTCCTGTGCATGATAGCACACGTGGTGACCCGTTATCACCAGCATCACTAGTCTAGGATGTTTTTCTGCATTCATTTTGAGTTTCTGGGTCATATGACCAATTTTGTCTTGGACACAAAACATTTTGTGAAGATTGATAAACAACTATCTATTTTGACTTTTGGAGTTTTATTTTGGCTAAGCGATGAAATCCTATGCAAATGTTGATGTGAAATGCTTTCTTTACATATGTTGCAAATGTCTATTTAACACATAGTTTGCTAATGAATCAGTCAATGTGTTTAAATTTCTGGAAATGTGTTCATATTGAATGAAATCAAAAGTCTTTCCAAAATCCTAACTCTTAGGAACATGTGATGAATAGCTGGGTTCTGGACAAAATAAATGCCAGTAAGTAGAATGACAAGTTGTGAATCTAGCCTGACAATGATTCAGTGTATGTCATGTGAAATGGAATTAGAGAGGAGTTCAATCAACGCGCTATACTCAACGATGTTGTTTGTTGATTGACCAATACATATCCCATTGAAACTTACTAACTCGTCACTTGGAGCAAAGATGGCCCAGGTTGCAGAAGATAGGTTCTGCGTGCTGTGACTAGCCCCGTTGGCATACCCAACAAATGGTTCCAAAAATTTTGACATCTACAACAAATATGAAGTGGATTACTTAACCAAAATGAAAACTCTAAAAGAAAACACACAAAAATGCAATGAAAGCATATGTATAGTGAGTTTTACTACACTTAATCAAGCATAGTAACGTTTGAGATACAACCCATTTCGGGGCTGCAACAGTGGAATCCCATCATAATCAACTAACTTGTAGGCTCCTTTTGTCAACACACGTTTAACGATATAAGGGCCCATCCATAATGGTTCAAGTTTCCCTGCTCCTAATTTGTCAAAATCCTGATCGTAAAGCAAGACCAGGTCACCTTCTGAGAAGACACAAGGCTTAACATTTTTGTCATATTATACCTTGATGCGTTTCTTATGTGCTTCGTTACCCAATGTGGCATCATGACGAGTTTCATCCATATGGATTAATTCCAAGAAATGAGCTTCTTCTTCAGAAGTTTCAGGTAGCAGGTCAATCGCGAGCTTGAGGGATGAGATTTCACACTGAATTGGTAAGACTGCTTCCAAACAATACACCAACTGAAAGGGCATAAATCTAGTCACATTTCTCACCGAGGTCTAGTATGCCCACAGAGCTGAGTACATGATTAAATGCCAATTCCACTTATGGAATCCAATCATTCTTTGCAGCATGCACTTAAGGACTTTGTTTATTGCCTCAATTTGTTCGTTAGCCTGCAGATAATATGGAGTAGAACTATCATGGGACAGTCCTAATTTGGTAATTAACTCGATCATCGTGTGATTGCGAAAATGTGACCCATGATATATGACTATAGCCTGTGGCACACCGAATCTATAAACTACATGATTGAAAAAAAAGAGCAGCCATTTCGCCACTGTTGTTCAATGTAGGCATCACCTCAACCCATTTGGTAATGTAGTCGATAGCAACTATAATATACCCATGTCCCCCGGCTGAGGTGGGGTTACATGTCATGAAATCAATGCCCCATTTCACGAATGGGCCAACAACAACGATTGGATGTAGTGATGCGGGTGGTAATCTGGTTTTATGATTGAAAATCTGACAAGCATGGCACTTTCTGACTGCAAGTATGTAATATTTGAATATGGTTGGCCAGAAGTAACCAAGTTGTAAGATTTTTTGTGCATCTTGTAAGATTTTTTGTTCAGTTGCATAACTAGATAAATTCCCCCCCACAAGCACCTGAATGACATTCATTCAAAGCTTTTTCAGCCTCCTCATGTGTAAGGCACCTTCGTAAAATCATATCGACACCACGATGATAAAGTGTATCACCAACGATCATATAATCTTTGGCTTGGTATCGAATACGTCATTGTTTAGAGTGAGAGGTGTTAGGCCTAAAAGCTTGGGTCTGGAGATAGAACACTATATCCCCATACCACGGATCACTTGATGATATCAGAAACAGAGACTCATCCATGATTGATGCTTCTGATGTTAAATGGAGGACGAGGGAAGGTTGCAAAGTAGCTCTGCAAAGAAGAGAGATTTCTTTGATTTGGATTTGATGAATTTCAGATCAAACTCCTGCAAGATGATTATCCATTTGGAATATTTTCCCCCCAACAATTGACGTGACAGGATGTATGTCATAGGGTTGCAATATGATACAATGGTAGTTTTGCGAAGGAGAATATAATGTTGAAATCTTTTTAAAGCTTGGATGGCCGCTAAAGCAAACTTTTCAACGTAAGAGTATTTTATTTCTGTATCATTAAGATTACGACTTAAATAATATATAGGATGTTCAATTCCGCCATCTTCTTGCACTAAAACCATACCGATGGTTGTATTTACAATGGTGAGATACAAGTAAAGGTCTTTTTGATAGTTGGGGGCATACATTAATGATGCTTTTATCAGGGAATCTTTGAGAGCATCAAAGAAAGCTTGCGCAACCTGATCCCAATGGAAGGGTACCCCTTTCTTCAAAAGACGTGTATAACCTTTAGCGAGCTCAGCATAATTTGGAATGAACCTCCTTAGAAAGTTCGCCTTCCCTTGAAGTCTCTGGATATGTAGCAACTTTGAAGGTGGAGGCATGTCAAGAATTGCCTGAACCTTTATTGGATCAAGTCGAATTCTATCCTTACAAAATACAAAGCCAAGCAGTTGACTAGAGCTGACACAAAACACACATTTGTGCCGATTGAGTCTTATCTTGTAGTGTCAGCAACACAAAAATATGGCTCTCAAATGTTATGGATGATGAGACCGTTTTTGCGAATGAGCAGGCAGATCGTCAAGATATGGTTGAACTATGTTTTTGATGTCATGTAAGGCATAATTCATTGGTTTCTAAAACATATCCAGAAAAACCATCCATGAATGAAAAGATTTTGCATCCGGCACATTCGTAAATAATCTGGTCGATAAAGGGTGTAGGATAGTTGTCCTTCGAACATGCTTGATTTACATCCCTATAATCGATGCACACTCTAATTTTCCCTTGTTTTTTCATCACAGGAACAATATTCGATACCCAATCAGTGAGAGGTACATGGTAGATGAAGCCAACAAAAGTTTTTCAACCTCTGTTTTAATGGAAGCGGATTTCTTTGGATGAACAGGTCGAAGCCATTGACCTATTGGTTTGACATCAGGATACATCTTGATCTCATGTTCAATGATGCTTGAGTCAATGCTTGGCATTTCTTCATAAGACCATGCAAAGACATCTATGAATTTGTGAAAAAGAGCACAATAATTTTCTAGTTCTGATGGAGAACAAGATTTGCTGACGTGAATATTTTCTACAACATTGGGCTTGGTCGAAATATTTATGGAGATAGTTTCTTCAATGTTAGACAGATTTCACTCAGAATCGACTGTATTTATAGAATTCAATAAAAACTCAACAATTGAAGGGTGATTGAGTTCTTTTGAATAATCTTCATTGTCATCTCGAAGGTGGGAACGATGATGATAATCTTCCCACGACGTTTCTCCTATCATCATTGATTGGATGATTCCTTCATCTGTAGAATGTATATGAGACCAAGGATCAGAAGAGGTGCCATATTCTAAATATCTATCTACCCAAACACTCGTTGAGTGCGGATTTAGGTTGTTCACACAAGCCCAATAGATAGATTGCTACAAAGGTTCGATGGGGCTTGGCGGCAACGCCTCACAATGATCATCACTCTCAAAATAGTTGGAACTCTTCTTAAACTCAGATGATGTAGAAGAGATCATGTTGCAGGTTTCCACTGTGGCCACCTCCGCAAAACTGGATGGAGATGGGAGGGAAAAAGTACCCATCAAGGAAGGATCTTTTAGGAGACCTACTCCAACTTTTTGAAGCAATTGTGAATGTCCATGTATTAATGGAATGCTTCCAGTAGCTTGTGAACTATTAGCAAAAAAGTCTAGCTGGTCGATGACTGTGATTCCACCTTTGAAGGGAAATGCAATCATTCAAAAGTATGTGGACACAACCGCAACCATAGCATAAACCCAAGGCCTTCCAAGTAAAATATTGTAATCAAGGAGTCCATCAACGACCTCGAATTCAATATCTATTGTTTTTCCCGCTAGTTATACTTGCAAGCTAGTTAAAATCCCGTATGGAGTGTACATTCTTCCATCGAAAGCTTTTAGTGTTGTTGTTGTTCGTGACAAAGGTGGTGAACAAAGAGTTTTCCAGCAACTCATTGAAATAATATAGGTAGATGCCCTCTCATCAATATTGGTTTGATGAACATTTTTATTGAGGGTTTCTACCTGTATAAGGAAAGCTAATTGTGCTGGTAACTATGGTGTATATCTTGTATGATTAAAGACCACAAGATTGGAATCTATAGGATCGATCCCACCTATCGCTGATAACAAAGCCTGCTTTTGGGAGGAACAATTTTGTAATACTTCAAGTGTCGACATAACGGAAGGTGATTGAGCCAGATCCTCCACTATATTATAATTTTGGGTTGCTCGATCACGAGGATTAAATGTCGATTTATGTACAACTCCCTTTGGCAGTTTAATTGTTAATTCAAGAATAATGGGTGGAACAACTTCTGGTGAAGTCGTGGTTGAAGTACTAGGTTGATCAGTAGCCTGGTTGTTCGATGATCATGGATTCTCGTAATCTTTATTCCTTATCAATACCAAAACATCATTATATGTTTTTGCGATGGACAACATAATCACTTGGGATGTGGAAGCATTATCAGTGGCAACCAAATGCGTTTCTAGGTTCGGAAATGGATCTGTCAGTACCACTGAGGTATTCGAAGCCTTGAAAAGTTTTGAAACCTCAGATCGATGTGGACAATCTCTTGTGAAATTATCATGATTGCATATTAAACATGGATAACGAGGTTTCCTAGCCACAGTGGGGGTTTCAGATAATTTTTCAGGAGTGAAATTCTCCTGTTTCTTCTTATTATTCTTCCCCTTCTTATTGCCTCCCGGTTGCTTTGGATTTTTGCCTTTGTCAGATGACACAAGATTAATCTCAGAGGTAAGAGTGTTCTCAGATGGATTTGCATTTTGACTGGAAGTAGAAAGAGCTTGACCAGATGGTCCTCTCGATCTTTGTGTGCTCAAGGAACCGATCACGTTGTCACCAGCATGAGAGTCCCTACTCGATTTTGGAGTTGGTGGAACGGTGAAGGTTGGTCTAGGTGCATCAGGAATTTTGTCATAGAGTGTGCTTGATTGTGTATAAATCAGATCCAAATATTGGGCATGAGAAATGACTTGCTCTTCTATGACAACTCCTCCTTTTTCCACATCGTCAGTGATAGATGGTAATAAGGACTTTATAAACCACTAAGTTAATAGGCAGTTAGGAACATACGTCTTTACCATTTGACGACGACGTTGCCACTCATGAATATGATCAGATATGTGAGTAGAGTTAGTTTGTTTAAAGTTAGTAAGAAGTTTTGTTCCAGTTTCGTACCTGATAGGTAACTGAAAGTGGGTTAGAAAGGTAGTGGTTAGAATTGTGAAGTTATCAAAAGAAGCTCTAGGTAATTCAATATACCACTTTGTAGCTGGACCAGTAAGCGTTCTATGGAAAATACGAAGTCTAATCGAATCATCATTCAGGGTGTTGGATGAACACCACAAAT
>APFE030300272.1:11878-64758 GCA_000404065.3 Pinus taeda | reverse complement strand
TTAATGGATGTTCTTTAAGACAAAAGGTGATGGAGATGAAACTTGATGGTGTATAGACTCGACTCCAATTCTCTAAAAGATGCACCTAAGATGATTTACACTGCTTTTTCGTTTCAATGAATTTTCTAATTAAGAGAGTTGAGAGAATGCAATCTTTTGATAAAAACAACTTTCTTAATAGACAATCAAAGAAATAATCTCTTTATCTTTTCAAAGTGCACAAAACATGACCACTCATTACTTCACGAAAAATTCCTTTCTCTTTCAAAAACGTCAAATGCTACTTTAAAACAAACTTCGCAAAGGAGATCTTTTATATTTTCCTATTTAATAAAGCATGTAAAACTAATCCATTTAAAAGCAATTTCAAGATCTATGAAAATCTATGAAAAACTCACTCAAAAAGCAAATCAAAGGGAATTTATCTAAATTCACCTAACAAGTAAATCTAAGAAGCAAAAGCCTACTAAGATGATTCCGGGATGTTTTACTTGGTAACAATTAGTCCAAGGACTAGTTTATGCAGAATCATAAACTAATCAAAACAAAAATCAAACTCTTTTTGTTCTTTTCTTAAGAATGAAATTCACAACTTCAATCAACAAGCTATTTTGAAATTTCGCAAAGAGACAACACAAAGGTAGGTTGCTCACACAGGCAGACTTTACGACTGGTCCGACTCCTAAGAAGACTGACAAAACCAGAGAGATCTAAGGTTCCACAACTTCTAAAGTCAAAGTCACTACAGGACCAATGCAAAAATCAAACCCTAAGGCTAAAACTTCAATGAATTTCACTAAAACTCTTGATGCTAACGAAACAAGTTCATGTGAAGATCTCTGACAGATAACCAGTGGATCTGGGTAGTAAAGACTAATGAAAAACAAAACCTAAAGGGAAAAAATGGATAAAATGGAAGTTTTTTCAATTTTGACAGGGTACGCAGGCAGCCTGTTTCACCAGGTGCGTCCACGCTCTGTGTACAAAGGTACAGTGCGTACAGGTACGCACTGTGTCTAACTCAGAGGGTGCGTACTGCTGCAAAATGAAGAAAAACTAAATTCTAACTCGACTCTAAGCTAACCCACCCAAAAACACAGTCAAGCAATCAAAAAACAAAAGAAAAAATGACTCTTTTCAGATCAAAGTAATACTCAAAGGAAAAATCAATCACATCAATGGATTCCCCAGTGCAGTCGCCAATTTGTCATGTGGAAAGAGTTATTTTTGCTGACAAAACTAACCTCCCTAGGAGTCTAAGACTCTCTAGTGACAAACAAGACAATTAAGAGCAATCCTTCTCTAAACATGGATTATTCTATGAGAAACCAAGTGTTTTTCGATCCTACCTCAAGTCCAACGCTTGTTGTAGCAGTCTAGCCTCGTCGATCCAGATGAGCTCCTCCTTCACTTTGAAACCTGCATACACTAACAATCAAACGATTACATAACACCTGAATATTCCATAAAACAAAGTATATTCAACATATAGACCAAGGAGTATATGAAACAATTCATTAACAACAAATCATTGAGAAGAATGGACTTATTTGTATTAAGGAAACAAAAAAGAGACCATTACAACCTGAGCCTTGGTGTTGTGCAAGTTCCTCCCAGGGTCCAGCAAGAGTTTTCCTCTACTTTGACAAGCTCACCCACTTCCAAATGAAACAACGAAGGATGGTAATCTCTCCTCACAAGCTTCTAAAAGGAAGTCCTAATTCCAGCAGCATCTGCCCTTTGGAATGTTCAGCTTTCAACCTCCCCTCCTCTGGCCCAATGCCTATATTTATAGTGTTCTAAAGGAAGTTATTCAGGTCCAACATCAATGGGATACTCCCTCTTTTGGATGGGGTAGCTCCACTCTTGATGGGATAAGTTCCTCTATCATAGGGATGCATGAACCATCTGGAGGTGCTCAATACACGTCAAACAATCTTTTAGAATGCCCTAGAAGTGACCACAAGTAACTTTTTTAAGATGCAACTTTCGCCTTTTGACCTTTACAGGAGTACACACCCATCCCTTGACTTACAGAGCGTAAAAGTACGCAGGTACAATGAGCTTGGGATGCGTACATGCAGGAAAGGTAGAGAGAACCTGCGTACCCAGAGATAAACATGATTTTTAATGACTTTCTCTCTTTCTTGAAGTTTGACATCGAGAGCAGAGGTATCAGGCTTGACAAGGAGGATAATATGACTATTAATGGAGCCATATTAACTGTAGGTAGTCATGGTGACAGATTTTAGTGTAACAAAAAGTATAAGAGGAGGCTTGATGGTGAGTTGGAGATACACCGAGAGATCATAAAGTTCAATTTTTTGGGGTGAGGTTTGCTGAGGAAATCGAGTTAGTGATTAGAGTTGCAGTGAGGGGTAGTTCAGAAAGGGATTTTCATCTGAGGCTGAAGAATAGATAACAGAGATGAAGAGAAGCACCGAGAGACATAACGCAGGCCCTAGAAGGGTTAATGCAGAGGTTGTAGAGTTGACATAGAGGGTTGATGCAGGTGACGCAGAGGCCATAGAGGCTGATGCAGGCCCTTAGAGGTAACATTGGGAGATTCTGTGTGGCAGAGAAGGAGAATATCGTCAACATCGTATTTATAATCAAGGGAGGCTCACTAGCGGGGTGACACAACTCCTAGAGGAGTGACACAGTTCCAACGCAGTGCTTGGAGAAGCCATCGTTGTCCAACATAGGGAATAACCAGAGTCACTGTGGGTTTTGATCATTTGTTTGTTGAATTTTTTGGAATATCTGTCTCCGAATAGAGGTACTACTACCAAGGATATTATGTATTGGGTGACCTATTTCTAGCACCCTAGTTGTATTCATGAATATATTTAGTAATACAAACCCTCTATATGCTACACCGGTTTTTCTGAATTGGGTTTTTTCGGGGACAATTGTCCAAAAAGAACAATGTCCCTTTTGTTATTGTCTCATTTTATTTCAGTTCATGATATGTGTATTTGTGTAGGATGCAATA
This sequence comes from Pinus taeda, assembly GCA_000404065.3. NCBI lineage: Eukaryota > Viridiplantae > Streptophyta > Pinopsida > Pinales > Pinaceae > Pinus > Pinus taeda. Next base: position 61,763 of record APFE030300272.1, on the reverse strand, counting down.
GTGTTTACATAGAAGTTTATGAAATTAAATAACTTTTTAATGCAAATAAAAAGTAGGAGATTATAAACCAGTAATTGTAGTAGGGGTTTCTAATGTGTTAGATTCATAAATTTTCACACTTGCTAGCCTTACAGAGGCAACAAATTTTGTTGTATCATGGAACCAATTACTGGTAAATATTAGTGAAGTGGCTAGCCTTTTCTTGGGATTGTTTAAGATGAGATTTGAAACTATCAAACATTATCCTATGGATGTCGAGAACAATCTAGATCATTAAAAGTCACCTATTTTGGAAAATTTCTTGTTGTTTATTCATGATCTAGTTTGGGATGATACCATTTTTGAGAACATATGCACATTTATTCTTGTTGCTTTATTAGACATATTGGATGGATGAATGTGGAGGTATGAGAGATGAAATACTATTCAGTAGCTTCCTTTGGTTTACAAGCCTACAATTATTATTAAGATTTTGAGATTTTCTTGGGATAGTGGATCAGAAAACTGTAAAAAAAATTATTGGAAACACACAAGTCAATATGGTCATGAAGCAAATGGAATTTTAGACTAAACTTTTATTGCTTTGTCCTGTAACCTTCACTCACAATATTTTTCCTTAATTGTTGAGTGGAACAAGGAGAATCAACTGAGTGTTATATTTCCAAAAACATGCCATTGGCTAGAGGATCTAATAGCGATTGCAAGTTTTTTGCATGCACAACGAGTAGAAACAAGGCATAGGGGGTATAATTTGTTGCCAACAGCTAGCAAGGATGGGTTGGGAGTGAATGATGTAGAGTCTCCAAGTGGTCATGAAGATGATGCACTCTTTGGAGATTAGTTTTCAGAGGCTAGAAGGAAATTAGCTACATCTTATAGACATGAACAACCCTACCCAAAAAATGATACTATTTCTGACTCCATTATACCTTTACAAGGAGTTTTTGAATTGCTTAGCTTTCTTAAAGGGTGCATTTTTTTCTAGATCGACATTCTTCTATCTACAAAGAAGCATGTTACCAACTTAATGAAGAGCATGTTAGTGCTCTTTTACAAATGTTACAACAAGATATTTCAGTTGCTGATGAAGGAATGTAAGGGGTTGGTTCTTCAAATGTACCTTATGAAAAAAACTTCCTTGAACATTTTCACAAAGCATGCCTTAGCCTGTTACATGAACTTGTTATGAGGCATGCCTTGTGAAAACAATTTGAAGAACACATAGTAAATGAAGTTCTGAAGCTAGGTGATGGAAGGCTTGATCATACAAATGATGCTCTTGTTCTTGTAGTTCACATTATTATTATAAGGAAACCACATGGTTCTATTTGGGTGATGACTCTTTGAGATTTAAAATATGCAGAGGCTACATAGGTTTTATTGTTGAGAAAGTGAAAGCTACATATTCAGTGTGATTAAATATGCAAGAGTTATGTGAAAGTTCTCCATCCCTATTTCATTTGGAAGTTCTTCTCATGTCTTTTAATTTTTTGAATGTGATTGAAAAAATCAAAATGGTAGAGTATTTTTTAGCCCTCAGCAATGTAAGTTGTCCTCCATTGAACTCAATAGGCCTGCAATTAGCTTGTTGGTCTTTTCTCATTTCAAGATTGATGTTGATTCTTCAACATATGATTCTCCACTCCACCTTCCCATCTTGGTTGATGTTCAATATAATAAATAAGTTAGTACATATCACATAAGAAGGCACCTTTTGGATGCACACAGGAATTGGTTGCTTGGAATCATGGGTATATCATGTGGTACAAAGTGTAATAAATGTGAATAACAGAGTTACAAAAGAGAAGGGAATGGCTAATATCTTTAATCAACTGATTGATGTTAGTGGGCTTCATAATTGGGGTATTGTAGAACACAAAATTATTTAGGATCTAGGTTTAAATTGGTCTGATCTCTATTCAGTTATTTGTCATATTTTGGATGTGTGTAAGAGTAGGGAATCTTCCCAAGTGCATGAGCATATACTTCAAAGGTATTGTGTTGTACTTGGATGGATCACTCTATCTGATATTGATCTTAAGGTAGTTGTTTTTTTGCCATGGAGTGCTAAATTGGGTAGAGACAAGTTGCTTAGAACTGAATACTTCATAGGTTTTAGTGAAATTCTTTTCCATAATGTTCATTTTGGCCATATAGGGGATCTATCACAACTTTGAAAATAGTTTTGTAGATATATTGTCTCAGCTTCAAACATTATACAAAGAACATAATGTAAAGGAAATGGGTTGATTCTTAAGGTACAATGAATGGTTGTCTTTAGTTTTATCATCACTCCAGGTATGTCTGTGGAAATTGTCTCTAAGAAAGAGCCCAATTTCAAGAGACGATGCTTTTTTTATAGAAAATACATCTAAAGATACTTCATTACTTACACTTTGTGAGTAGTTAGTTTTTCGTGTATTGGGTAATGGAAAAGAAAGGTTTTTGCTGAAAAAAATGACATCTTTTTAAGCATGCATGTGGGTGCAATGATAAAAGTTGTACTTTCTATTCTTGATGGAAAAGGATGTGAAGGTAATGAAAATTTTTCACTAAATTTTGTGCTTCAGGAAGGTTTGGACAAGTCAAAGCAAGAAGAGTTGTTGGGGAAGCTAGGAGCTAGTTTAAGGTTATAGAGTTTGTACTTGGCACTGTGGCAAAGTTAAGAGGAGTTGTTAGCAAAGAAAACACAGGGAAACTAATTTATTTTTTGTTTGAGCTCCTTGTTTCATGGATTACCATCACATGTTTATTCAGAGAGTGCAACCATAGAGTCTTCTACCCTTTTTGTTGAGGGATTTTTGTATACAATTGAGAATTTTTTTAGAGCAAGGGGTGCATTAGGGGGATTGAGGTGGATACAATTTTTTTCAATAGTTTTCTTGACATCATAATGATGATAATTTCTGACAATATATTTGAGGAATCATCAATGTTGAACCAATCCAATAAGCTCCAGGATTTTCTTTGAGACCACGGTAAATTTCTACCTTTAATTGATGTGTTGGATGGATGCCATAATGAATTAGTAAATACAAAGGTGCTACAATTGTTTGCCAATATTTTAACAGGTGATCTGAGTTATATTAACCTGAAGCACACCTTGCAAGAAAATTTATTATTGATGGGTTCATCTAGTTTTTCTACATGGATGGAAATTAGCCCTGGTAGGATGTAATGTTCAATCAGCTGTGGGTAATTTTCCAATAGGAGTCTATAATTCAGTAAGATATTATGATTTTTCTTTCATAAATGCCTTGGTGTTACCTCCATCTGATTAAAAATCAAGAGAACTATGTGATCACATTCTTGATGCATTTCTTATGGGCTTAGAGAATACATTCCTGTTATTCGATTTTCCTACTGTGAAAGCATATTTCAACTTTGTGGTTTAGTTGGAAAATGGAAAACCTACAACCAAACATCTTATCAAGAGAGAAATTTATATGGTGGTCAATATGTCTACTGATGAAACCCTCCTAGAAGTTTTGAAGTTAATCTTGTGTTTTCTGGTTTCATCATTGGGTGTCTATGGTGCTAACAAGCATGTTTTTGAAAAATAAATGGAGAAGCCTTGGTCAAACACTAGTTCTAGTAATGATTCTGCTAGAATGTTTCTTCCAAATGTTATAGGCTCATTTGAGGGTATCTGGTGTTTATGTTGAAGAAAATATGTTATACTATATGTAGTTTCCATGCTATCTGAGCTTTGTTAAACATGTTGTCGATTCAAATGATTTTCCTTTTAATGTCTCCATGGAGATCCTTCAAGAAAGTCGCATTGTAAGTTCCTCATTCACAACTTCATTTTCAAATATGTCGTTGTATGAGGTTAAATTATAAGATTTAATATGTAGATTAGTTGGTAATTTTTGAATGATATTAATCTACATGCAGTAATATGAGCTCTATGTTGGAAATAATTTGGTTTCCAAGTGTTTCATGGGTTTACAAAAGACAAATATGGATGACATATTTATGTTTGTTTTAGTTGTAAAAGGTAAATATTTTGTTTTAGAGCTAGGTAGGGGTTTTATATTGTTCTTTCATCAATTCATATGCCATTTTAAGTTTCAACAAGTATAAATACAAGATATTGTCATTATTTTATTTCATTTATTTAGTAGTAATAAATGTTTGATCCGATGGTCTTTGGGTTGAATGAGTTTAGTTGTGACTAAATCCTTGGTTGTGCATATTAGCTTTGTATAATGAAGAAGCATCTTGTATGGAATATGTTTGCTATGATTGAGGGTACTCTAAAAAGTGAGAATAAGGAAGTCCACAACCTATAAGTTCAGAGGAAAGCTATTAACCGTGTCATGGTCAAAGAAATATTGTTATGCTATCATGGTTTCCACCTTAAATTCAATGTGAGATGTGCATTAAACACTATCTATTTGAATGGAGTTATGTTTCATAATTTAGTAGAATATAATTAATGCATGTTCCATAATTTGAGTATTTTATAGACTCCTTACACCTTTACATTCTTAAAGTTTCTTCTAAAAAATGGAGAACATGTTTTGTGACATTAGTGTTGATTGATTCTTGTCAGCTTAATGGAATTGAAGTATTATTGCATTGTCTTCTATCATATTCTTTGATATTGATTGAGTGAATATGTTTTGAAGCTTTTTTAAAAGGAATTTACATCATTTTGAATTATTAATGCAGGATTACAAGAAATTATGGGAGAACTCTAGAAAGGATATCAAATTGGGTTGTATCAAAGACTCAAATAATCACAAGCTGATTGCTCCTATTTTACGGTTCTTCTCATCCATGCATGATGAGGAAATGATTACCTTGGATGATTATATTGAAAAATGACTAAAAAAAAAAATGATATCTATTATATTGCTTCAAATAACATTAAAAGTGTCAGGAATGCACCATTTTTGGGAAAACAATTGCGAAAGGATATTGAGGTATGGTTTCACTTTTCCACATAAATGACACGCAGATTTAATGTACTTCGATAGTGCATATAAAGTTACAATTGCACTGTACTGTGTTGATTTACAGGTCCTCTATCACGTAGACCCAATTGATAAGGTTGCTATTCAAAATCTTCATACCTACAAGGACAAACAAATTGTTGATTTTAGTAAAGAAGACCTGGACCAAGGTAGGTAATTTATATGTTTGTATTGATATACTTGCAACATAATGGAATGCAATAAAGATAATCTCGGTAGTTCTATACAGTCAGTATCATTCTAAAGAAGCATGGCAATGAATGTGGTATAAAATTATCCATAAATAAGGTCAACTCTTTGAACATCTGTTGTAGAAGAAACATGACTCCAAATGAAGCAAAATTTGTCAACTTCACTATGAGGATAGGTGTGTTCGGTTTTCTAACTTCAGAGAAAACTATATTTGTACATCTTGAGTAGGCCTAATAGTTGAGAGAATGTGTTTCCTTGTAATAATATGTACACCTTTGTAGACTTAGTAGTCAAATCACTCCACGAAGGTGGGTTCCTTAACCCACAAACTAGGGGTTCTCATACACCAAATTTTAGTTTGACTTGGAAATCACCTTAAAATTAGATTATGTTATTTTCCACCCCTCTTTGTGTCTTTAGCAGTAATAAATGTTTGATGCAACAAGATTTGGGTTGAATGATTTCAGCGTTGACTAAATCCTTGGTTGTGCATGTCAGGTTTGTATAATGAAGAAACATTTTGTATGGAAGACATTTTCTATGATTGAGGGTACTGCGGAAAGTGAGAATAATGAAGTCCACAACCTATAAATTCAGAGGAAATTTATTAATCATGTCATGGTCAAAGAAATGTTATTCTATCCTAGTTTACACCTTTAGTTGAATGCGAGGTTCACATTAAACACTATCTATTTGAATGGAGTTATGTTTCATAATTTAGTATAATATAGTTAATACATGTGCCATAATTTGGGAAGTTTCTAGAATCACACCTTTATGTTCTTAAACTTTCTTCTTAGAAATGGAGAACATGTTTTGTGACATTAGTGTTGATTGATTCTTGTAAGCTCTGTTATCACTCAGGTTGTTCCCTGGCTCTAGGAGGGAATACGACCGAGGTAACCACTAACCAATATTTCAGTTACAGATCCTAGCCAGTCTGCAACCAGAGAGGGATCTCTCTTTGTGATTTAGATTGTATCTTAGGCTAGTTATTAGGTACAAGTTTTGTTTGGTGCTTGGAAGATGACATTCAATAGAACAAGGCAGTGAGTTGAGGGATGTTCAGACCATTGGGTTGATGGAGTCTAATGGAAATGAACCTCTGGATATGGTTTCCTTGGCAATAAGAAAACTACAGAGTAAGATAGTTAAAAACAAAACCACTTTGAAGCTAAAATAAGATGAAATGAAGTCAAGAAATGAAAGGCAATCAAGAATCTTTCATTATGTTAACAGAGGGAAATTGTATAAACATTATCAGGGATCAGTTAAGAATTCCTTGATGATATTTAGAATGAAAGAACTAGGGAGACGAGCAATCAAGAATTCTTGTCTATGCTAGTCCTGTGGAAAACATAAAAAATTACAGGAATTGAACACAGAGTACAACAAAGTAAATTCTGGGTTATCCTTCTTTCCTGTAACTTGGAGCATGATATTTAGATGATAAATAAGACACAAATATAGTAACATAAGAGTAAAGAAGACTTATTGGTTCATGTATTAACATGAGAATTATGCAATATATCCTTTTTCCATTGATCCCACAACCAGTAAGTTCACCAACAAAGCATTCCAACAAATTTTATTCCTCAAGAGTTCTCAGAAAACATACAACGCAAGTCCAGAATGATATTCACCAGCCAACAATAATACATCTCTTTTGTAAGTATTTATAGAAGTTTACAAAATATCTCATAGGGAAATATCTGGACATAAATTTATCCATCTACTCTGTCAGGAGCCATAACTAATGTGGAAAAAACTGCACAGCAATAATTGAGGAAATAAATGTGCTTTACTGGCTGCTGCAAGTGTCCTGTTTGCTGTTGACCCTTTGAGTCTGATAGTCGGTTGATGAGCGCTTTCCTGATGTGCTGTCGTTGTTGTGTTGTCCTTTTCCACCTGTATCTGAGCCTGCTTTATCCTTTGGCGCGAATCTTGTTCTCAGCCGATTTGATTTTCCCTGAGATTTCCTTTTAGATGAAATGTGAATATTTTTCAAAAAAGGGAGAACTCAACTCTATTTTGGTAGGATTTCAAGCATGCTCTGCCACCACTGATCTGTTGGTAACTGATGTTTTCTTAATTTAAGCAATATCTCATCGGCTTCAGTGTACCTGTAATAATTGGGCCAGACTTGAGAAAGATGTGCTACCTCATGCTCAATAAAAAAACAAATATTCTAGTTTATCATATAAACTTTGCCCTGTGGTAGGGACTGTCTCTTCTGTGCTGCTTGATGAAGCTATAATCTGATTTTGTACATAGGTATTTAACCTATGAGTATACTATTCTTGTTTCAACAGCTTCCCACTACTAGTGACTAGGTTAGGTAGACCTTTGCTTTGTAACATTGTCAATCTATATTTGAAGGCTTCTATATCTGCCTGCATTTCCTGGCATTTTCTTTCTATTGTCTACACAAAATTTCTCATAGTTAGAACCTTTTTAACTATTAAAATAGTTTATGTTCTGCTTTGAATGTCCAAGGATGCTAACTATTCACCGGTATGAATATTCGAAAAATGGATCATCTGGTTGGCCTGCTCAGGTTTATTGGCTAATAATACCCTGGCCTTTTGGGTCTCATATTGAGCCACTCCTATCAATTCTATCTGATCAAAAATCGTTTGTATAGCTATGCATTGATCAGTAACAGCTTTGCCAATCTTATCCCACAAAATTGTCTTTATTTCAATCAGGGTTCTATGGAGAGTGAGGTCCTTCTCCAAGGCATTTATATTATTCTCTAAGGCCTTCACTTCCCTGGTTTTTTTAGCTACAGTCATATTTGACTTGTCATAACTAGCCTCAATCTTGGCTAATTTTTCCTTGGTTTCCTTCATTTCTGCCATTTGTAACTCCAAATCCTTTATTTCTTTGATCATAGCTTCCATGCTCAAGCTGGCCTCTTGTACTGTTGCTGTTGTAGTCACTGCTGAAGTTGAGGCACCTGCTGATGAAGCTGGATCCAGGGGAGGTGCTGCTGTAGTGACTGTTGGAGGAGGAACTGTGATTATTGGAGCTGCTTGGGATGGTTGAGGGGCCAAGTCTGGCTGTTTCCCTTGTTGAGCCTCTTCTAAACCTTTTTCTGTGTCCAACAGCCTTTGGTTCATCCTCATAAGTAGGCTGACCACATCCTCTACTTCCTGTTGTTGTGCCACCTCTGTAGTTTGAGGATTAATGGTAGCTGGCAGCTTTAATTGTCTTCTCAGGGCTACTATGTCTTCCTCCTTTTTCTTGATTAAGGCCTGTGCGCCTTTGGGATCCTTCGGATCATGTCCCAACTCTATAATGATCTCTTCCAAGGATTTTATCCTGTTATCCTTGGCCAATGAGGAGGCTTTCTCCTGCTCTAGTTAGGCAGAAGTATTATACAAAGAATTTTGCAATCTATGGGCCATTAGAGCCTTATCTGCTAGGGTGGAGTATACCATTTCTCCAGCTTGTTTATGCAACTCAATCTGGTCTATTGGATGGATGTATTTGGAAAGGACCTCCAGATTGGTTCTAATATAGTCTGCAGCTGAATATGGTTGTTGCTCAGTGGGTCTGAAGTGACTAAGAGTCATCTTCCCTTCTTGCATGTCATAGGCTGCCATCAGCCTTTGTTGATTTGTAGGTGCCATTCTCATCAATTGATTGTAAAGCTGAAACCTTCTTGGTTCGTTTCTAGCTTTGATCTCAGTGAATGCTCGTTTGATATCCGAGCCTTGCTGGGTCTGCTGTTTGGAGGATGAAACCTCCCCACCTGGTTGTCTCTCTTGCTCCTGCTGAAAGGAGCTGGCTGATGTTTCCAAAATAGGAGGGATCTGCTATTCACAAGTTCCCTCACCCCTGATATTTCCTGTGGTTTCTTCAGTAAATTCCTCCTCGGAATAGGGGTTTAGTCTCTATATCTTTTCCCCTTGCTGGTCTGTAGGTGTCCCCACCGAGGCATCTTCAGGTCTGTCCCTCTTTTTATCTCTTTCTTCATTGTGAGGGGTTTGCATCACAGGGACTTTAGGTGCCTTCATTTGGGTTGAAGGGCCTTGTTCTTGACCATTTTCTTGATTTATGGATGGTTGTTCCACCATTGTACTCTGCTGTTTCCAGAATGCTCAATTTCTTTGCCTTTCCCTGCAGGTGAAATGGTTTCTTTACCCTGCTATTGTGGAGGTGTAGCAGCTGATGTGCTTGCTCCAATATGTTGAGGCTGTGTGAAGGTGACCTGTGCAAAATATTCCAGGTCAATTCTTTTCTCATGTTCTTTCATATATTTTTCTAATCTTTCTTCTTTAGTAAGCTCTTCATCATCTAATGTGCCCTCTACCCATTCTTGTCGATTAGCATATTGTTCAATGTGGGGGATTGGCTGGTGCACATATCTTGAAAGCCTGTGTTTGATTCTTCTAAGGCTTATGAAATGTTCAGGGTCATATGGTGCCCAAAAGAAGCTTTGTTTCAGCATAAGCTCTTCGCTTAGCATATTGTTTGCATCCTTCCAGGCTTCTTCCCTTTTATTGAGAACAAAAGGACCCAATTGATGTCTAATTTTGAGTTGTGCTTTCTTGTTTTTCCCATGAAAATGAGTCAAATCTGCACTACTGAATTGCCTGAAATACTCTAAGGCAAAAAGTCTCATGGGGACATCTCTTGGTAGTTTATAGGGAGGCAACTCACACCGATAAATTCTGATCACTGTGTGGTTTTGGTAGAAGTACCAATCACCAATGTTGTAGCCCTTTGAAAGATGTAGGATTCTTTGCATTTCAACAGTGAGCTTACCAGGAGGAGTCATCATTAGTAGGCAAGTGGCTGGGTAGATGCAAAAACTCACAATATGTGTAGGGAGAGAGGTGGACTTCATGGAAAATTTAGGTCCAAAAGATAACAGATCTTCTCTCTCCTTTTGAGTCTAGTCTCTTGAGAGGAACTTTGAAACTATCAGGGTGATAGTACAACAGCAGATGGTAAATGTAGGAAGTATACTTAAACACAATTTCTCTCTCCATCATCATGAATTTCTCATGAATTTTGTTTGCTATGAAGGTGGCATAGTCATACATGACAGCAGGGGGCTGTCCTGGAGTGAACATGGTTAACAGAAAAAACACATTTTCATCCACAAATTCTCCTGTCTTGCATCCTAGAATGTAGGAAATCATATCTACCAGGAGCCTGCCTATTTCATTGAATGAGACTTGATGATAGGGTGGAGGGTGATTGGCCTGGAATTTTGGCTACATGAACAACTGGCCTACCCTTGATATTTCTGAACTAGAGAGATTTGCGCCCTTATCAAGCAAGAGCTTCATTGTAAGAGGAACCAGAGGCTGTGGTGGCTCAAAGTTCAACATTTCTTTTATGGATTGAGGAGTGATGTAGAATAGTACAGACCCATCTGGAGTGAGGATTTCTCTCTGTGTGGGGTCATAGTTTGCATGACACAGATGAATGAAGTTAGGCAGCTCATTGACTGATGGGAGGTAGTAGATGGGCATACTAGATTGCTAGATTCCCAGGATATCAGTGTTATTTTTGTGATTGTTTCTCAAGTGACACACAATTTTAAGGTGAGACTTGAGGCCCATCATATCCTTGATCTGGAAGTCCCTGTCTACCAAGGTAACCACTCTAAATCCATGTGTGGAGCATTCAAAGGAGCAATGTTGAGAGCCACTAGAGCCTCCATCTTTCAACTGTTTGTGTTGTGATTGTAATATAGGTGTATGCAGCAACAGGTAATAAGACTCTGGCTTTGAGGCTTTTGTCAGAATTATGGAGACTGAGTTTTATCTCAAACTAACCTCACTGTATAAAACTTATGGTTTGTTCCAATTGTTGTAGAGTCTGGTAGGGTCTTATCAAATGAATTAGCTAGATTTGCAAGCTCTATGAGCAGAATATAGTGGAACCGGGCTTGAATTCAATCGGAGGAGTGAAACTTTGCAGAGGGAAGTGGAAGTTGAGGAAATCTCTTTAGAAAACAGGATAAAACAAAAGAAAAAACATGCTTGATCACTTTAATTCAACAGCCTGGGCAGTTTTGGAGTATCTGCCGGCACAAACGGGCTTAAAATGTATTTTAAAGGTGGAATTTGCAGAGGAGGGCAAGTTTGTTGGGTTGCTCTTGCACAGAGGTTCACCTGGTAAATTTAGAGGTGGAATTTCAGGGGCTGGAGTGTATTTTAGTTTTAATTTGCAGGTTCTTAATGAATTTCAATGAAGAAACTGCGGAAAAATAGGGTTTATGGTCAACAGCGGGTAAATACCTATTTTTGATGGCGCAGAGGGCACTTAGTAGGTACAGCTCAAGCTGCGGGGTCGAGCTATGGAGCCGAATTCGTAGGGTGATGGACTGTGCATGTTGATGGCTAGTTGGACGTAAAATCACATGCAAGCGGCTCCACAGGCGCAGTAATAGAAATAAATGAAAATAGTCGTTTTCACGACTTTTTAACGAATTTTGGACATTTTAGCGCTTTTGGCGCTTTTTAATGATGACATCATCATGACATATTTTTTGTCGCGTAGCGGGTACGGATGATGACGTGGAAGCTGACGTGGATGATGACGTGGGACATGAAACGGTGGCGGGGGGTGATGTCAACAGATGATGTGGCACAGGTGCAGGGCAGTGGCGGGAGACATGGATGCAACATCATGCAGTGATGCAAGCATAAGGACAAAGTGGTAAGCGGTTTCCATCGAACCACCTTTGGTACGGGGGCGGTATCTGTCAAAGGTGGCCTGATGCAATCAAAGGGCGACATGTGTCCCTGTGTACGACGGTGAAACCGTCGACCATCGGGTATTAACATACCGTCGTTGTGGCGCGTCCGATATGGATTAGGACCGTCGGATCTGTGGGGGGGCGATCCGACAGTGGACGAGAGGGCGATGTGATTGGGTTTTAGCAGAGGAGCGCGCATGATAAACCTTAATTTTTCTAAGGTTTAGGGCAGGTTTCAAACTTTGGGTTAAGGGTTTCATGTATTTTATACAGTGTGGGTTTAGTTATTAGTTTAACTAAATGCTAAACTAAACCCATTATATATATGCACGCGGGGTTGTTTGTATGGTTTAGGAGGGGGTTCAACTGTGGTTATTTACTTAACCTGAGGTCAAACAAACCCGACGGTTTACATATGAGAGGGCTATTATTGAAGTCCCAAATGAACTTAATAATCCCCCGAAACTATTATATGGCTATAGTTGCCAATGGGTAGGGATATTTAGATTTTTTGGGTTTTTTATATAATTTTTGTATGATAGGGATGGCAAAATACTTTAAGGGAGATAAACTAATAAAGTTAAATGTTAATATGACTTTATGGATTGAAACTGCATGGATAGATGCTAAGTTTGTAAAGTGAAAACTTAGACATAAGCAAATGAAAGGAATATGGAATGATGATTTTTACACAAAAAATGTGGCTTCTTTCCCTTAAGTAAACTCAGAGTTTGACTTAGCACTTCTCCTAGAATGAAGTGAGACAGGACTATTGGGAAGATCCTAAGGTCCTTGGGGGATGTTAGTGAATGATTTCTGGGGGAATGAAAGGGGAAGTTAGTCATGCTTCCATTGTTCTACAGTCCAACAACTGCCATGGTACCAATGTTATTGATGAGATGAGTCTTTCTTGACAAGACAAAAAGTGATCACAAACTTGCTTCTGCAACCTCAAACTGCCTACCCAGCCTAATACACCTAGCATTTTTCTTCCTTTGGATTGGGTGCATTTGGACTAGCAAACCCTGCCTTTCTTTCTTTTCTTTTGACTGCCCTCCTATCTAAATGTACCCTTATCTCTTCCAATGGCCCATATTAAGCATTTGGGCCCTTAATTTCTCTGCCTATCTACTCATCTGCCAAGCTTGAACTGTTTAGACATATATTATTCTCTATTCTAAAACAAGAAATTCAAACATGAGCTAGCCAGGATTGCACTGTCTGGCTATTCATCACCTGTAAGAAAATCAGTAATTGCACTTCCTTGTTTGCATGTGTCATCAAGCCATTTTCCTATTCTTCCCTTGGAATTGCTTTCTTTTCTTTTTATCTGAATCTTGATTGTTGATAATATGGAACCTTTGCAGCATGGAAAGGATGATCATATTTGGCATTTCCACAGTCAATCATGAAAATTGACACCTATTGGTATAGGAACCTAACAAGCTCAATGGAATTGAATTATTATTGCAATGTCTTCTATTATGTTGTTTGATTTTGATTCTGTGCATATGTTTTGAAGTTTCTGTAAAAGGAATTTACATAATTCTGAATTATTAATGTAGGATGACAAGAAATTCTGGGAGAACTTTGGAAAGTATATCAAATTGGGTTATATCAAAGATGTTGGGATAGGGTCCCTAGGGGCAATTTTGGGTTAGTTTATTCAATTTTTGAATAGAATTTGTAAGGAACGTAAAGTTTCCATGAAAGGAAGAAGCAAAGTGCACAACTAAGTAGGAGTTAAATGGGATTTAGCCCCTTGTAGGGGTAAGTGATAGGAATGTTTTGAGACTCCCCCATACGCTGCGGGCCATGGTATTGTATTAGAAAGGATATAAATATTTGAGTCATAGCGAGTCTAGAGATAACATATTTTGGAAAAAAAACAAGTGTAAGGACAAGTGATAAGGTAGGAAAACTCTGTTTCCTATACTTAGGCGAAAGGAGAAGGCTCCTGCAACTGAGTGTGTGGGCCCTGCAGTTGGGTTTGTAGGGTGGAGGTGTCTATAAGTTGAACGCTGAACCTAATAAATACTCATTTTGGATCGAATATCTTGCATCTCTACCGTGTTATTAATTCTATTCAAGTTTATGCATTGTTTCTTAAGGATCTGTTTTCTATGAAATAAAGTGTACATTCTGTGCCAAATTGTTGAGTCTTTAATATCTATGCATGAAATGAGTAATGATTTTATTTCACAAAGGTAGTAGCTAAATTTGTTATTATATCTATTTAAAGTAGGTAGACCTATACGAAGGTAGATCCAGTGTTAGAATTTACTAAGTGAAAGTTGTAAGTATGCTTCGTTTAAGTCTAAAAATCATGATTGTAGACCTTCGCGAAGGTCTAGAAGCCCTCTAGATAGAATTGCAGTAGTGAAACATAGGAAGATATCCATCTGCATGAAGGCAAATTTGAGCTACAAGGTCTTTAGATTACATATCACACGGTCTTTGGATGCAGAAACTTGGTTGTAGCATCCCCCAATACTACTTCAAGTGACACTGCAGCCTGCACTATGCAGGTTGTTGCCAAAAGGGCCAACAGTTAGGGTTTTGTATGTTGGTGTGATTAAATCTAAACCTGGGTTAAGCCCCCTTAAGCCAACAAATGGTCCTGCTTCTGGGACTTAGATTTTTCTAAGAGATGAGTGATAAATGGTTTCCTACAAAGAAAGAGATTGAGAACTGGATTAACTGAAATGTGCATGTGTTTGCAGCTTAAGAAAGCAAAGCCCTAAATTGTCTAAAGAGAAATTGTTGCTGAGATATTTGTACATGGACGAGACCGACACATTCTTATGTTTCTTCCCTAATGAATTACATGAGTGGTTGTCTAAATTGGCTGATAGTCAAGGAATGTGGAGGCTTAACGACACTATAGTGTGGATTTTAGAACTGGTGCCATGACAGGAGGCATCATGAAGAAATATTACACGGGCCGTGGATTATTGGATTGATCGTACACTTGGAAGTTTTTTGACAGAGTTCACGATCTATAGAAATATTAGCTATATTGAAGTGGAGGATATCCTCTTCAAGGGACCACGAGGTAAGTATTTGAAATCATTAAAGACTTGGACTAAAATGTTGTTATGTGAAAAGAGGGCTAGGTAGTTACCTTGATGTTTGGGGCTACGCGAAGTGGGAGATTCTTTAGATGGAACATAGGATCAAGCTCAGAGTACAGCCCACTCATTGAACCCTCTTCAACTCACAATGAAGGAACGATGCTAACTACACCGCAAAGTGTAGTACATTTGATTTAATAGGGTATCCCAAGGATACCTCATCCATCCACCCCACCTCATACACCTACACTTTCACCTCCACCTCCACCCCTAATACCACCATTCAACATGGAAAACATGATGAAGATGCCTATTTTTAAAGGGGTAGGGAGCAAATACCTTGAGAAATTTTGGTTCGTTGGAGATTTTTTATGGACAACATAATAGATTACAGATGATAAGATCAAGAAAGCGCAACTAGTCACAACCTTACAATACAGAGCATTAGCATTGTACATTAAGTACTACACTGATAACCCTAACATGATGTTGGGAGAAACCAATCAAACTCTGAACATGGAGTTTAGAAATCCTAAGTCAGAGGTGCAGCTGGTGATTTAGTTTAAGTAAATTTGACAAAATATAGATGAGACCTGTTGGGATTTTGATCATGTTGTGTGTGGAGCATGATTGTTTAGAGGTCTTTGTTTCAGCCGGATGTATACCCCAGGAAGTTTGTACACCCCTCCACGCGGGGGGAACTTGTCCCCCCTGCGGGGGTCTGGGGGGGCCGATCCCCCCCGGCTGGGGGGTCCGAGGGCCAACGGTCCCCCGGCGGGGGCTCGGGGGCAGTGCCCCCGAAGCTAAAAGCATATGTAAATTTGCCTTGTAAAAGTATAGTAATTTCTAGTCAATCTGGGCCGTTCATTAGGCAGATAATCTGACGGTAGAACTTATGTTTAGTTTAGGGTTTTTTTCCCTAGAAGGCAACCCCTCTCTTTGTATGAGGGCACTTTATTTGAGGTTGTGATAGATGTGTATTCTATGTGTGTGAGCGGAAAACAGAGAGGTGAGACTGTGAGAGAAAATAGAGGATATTACAATGGATTTGATGTAGGCTGTGTCTCTTCATTTTGCTGAATAATAGAAAGGAAGGACTGGCTGTTCGGGGTGGAAATAGCCCAAACTGGGGCAACCACGTATATCTGTGTCTCTCTTGTTTTATGCGTTTTCTGTGTTTATATTTCTACAATATTTTATGTGTTCCATTGCTCCGTAATATATAATTTTCTAACAGATCAAAGGTTGAAATTCCTATTATGGCTGGCCAATATGATAATTTTAGATTCCCAGCATCAAGGCTGGTATATAGCGTCACTTTTACTAAACTTAAGAGTGCCTCTGTCACAAAAAAAGATAACAACGCAAGCAGAAGTCATAGAAATCATGATGAGGATGGACGCCTTGCCCATATAGGATACAAGCCTTGGAGTGTAACAGATTCACTCGCAGCTAGAAAGCCTGTAGTTGGAACTAAAGAGCTTGAAGAAAGGAAAAGAAGCTCTCTTGGAGGTGCATGCCGAATTATGGTGGTTGAAATGCAAGGGTGATGGGCATGGTAAGGACCATTTCCTGATTTATGAGAACTATTTTATTGAGGGAGGGCCTAATCCCATGAATCCTGAAAACAACATTGGAACTAGCATCGGAGCAGCACCATAGTATGTTATCTGTCAGGTTACAGGACAACATGCGACTGACAATTTCCATTTACTACAGAGGTTTTTACAGACCCCTTAGTAGTTTTTTTTCAATTTCTGCAAATCTATAGGTCACGATGAAAGCCATTGTATAATTTATGGGATGATGATGGAGAGAACACCTACGTACCAAATGCAAGAAGAAAATCGGCCTCAGGACCACGGTGCAGGAGCAATGCGTGGAGGTTTTCGAGGCTAAGTACAAGGAAGAGGGGGCAGAAGTGGTCGAGGATATGGGCAAATAAGTTTCTATAATTGTGGCAAAGCAAGATGCTTCGCACGAGATTGTACAAGCCCCACAATTCCATCATGTTAGTATTATTGATAGTTTGATCATGTGATAGAGGAATGTCCCATCCTTATGGAAACTATGCAAGAAAAGAAGAAACAACCCCAACAACCTATGGAGAACATCCAGATGATGAGGGTAGAGCCCCCCAAATAATATCAGAACATAAATATAGTAACAAGGAGCAGTATGACCACTAGTGCAGATAAGGGAAAGCAGATTGAGGCTAAAGGGTGGGTGCACA
This sequence comes from Pinus taeda, assembly GCA_000404065.3. Classification (NCBI taxonomy): domain Eukaryota; kingdom Viridiplantae; phylum Streptophyta; class Pinopsida; order Pinales; family Pinaceae; genus Pinus; species Pinus taeda. Next base: position 44,561 of record APFE030300272.1, on the reverse strand, counting down.
AGGTTGCTGAGAAGGAAATATAATTTGACCTTAATCACACTAAAGAGGCTTTCATGGAAGAAAATAATAACTTCACTGACACCTCCACCTCCAGAAGTCAGGTGAAAATGCTAGAAACTAGTATGACACAAGAGGTAGATCCGTCAGTATTAGCTAGTTTTCTGAAGACTTGTATGAAGTTACTATGCCATAAGAAAGTAGTAGAAGGGTTGCAAGAGCTAATCAACAAGTGCACAAATAAAGAAAATACGCATGCTAAACAACGCATCATGAGAAAAATGAGTAAACATAAGAAGAAAATGGGGTGCTACATGAGGCTGACCATCCAAATAGGAGAATATGAAATGTATGGGGTAATCTTGGATCTGGGGTTTGATGCAAACTTCCTACCTAAGAAGACATGGGAAAGGATGGGGAGACATGTGCTGCAATGGTCTCCTATTTAGTTATGCACTGAAAATCAACAGAATATTATCTTGATGGGATGCTTATATGGTGTAATGGTGGAAATTGAGGGCGCAAAGGCGCTGGCTAACTTTGAGGTCATTAAAATAGTGGACGATAGTAACCCATATCCCATGCTATGAGGAATTGACTGGGATTTCAATATGGACTCAGTAGTAAACATGACTAAGTGGAAGATGACATTTGAAGGGAATTTGCTCAGGGTTGTAGTCCCACTAGACACTAGTGAAGGAGTGCATTATACTGAACCAGTTTACGACTTTGTGGAAAGTAATGATGATCTAGATCAGATATACAAGATCACAACAGGAAAGGAATATTGGATCAATCCTATGGCCAATGGATGAATTGTGTGGGACAGGGATAGCTCCTGCACCTCATACTTAGATGAAGAGCGTGAACACTAGTATAATCAATTGCATGAAGTATCTATGTTCTGGTGCAATAAGATGACCAAATCCTTGTGGTGTGTCTCAATTGAGGTAAGGAATCTTCCACATTATGATGGTTTGAATGACGTGGATCTGTTTTTAGATGAATTTGAAAGGGAGATGCCTGAATAACATCTCTTACAAGCACTGGAGTTGGCACTGTGCACTACACCTACCCGTTGCTGGGGTACGCACAAGGAGAACTTCACAGCATGGAAGGAATACACAAGAATGATAATATTAAGTTGTGGGTATGCTAATACTTAGATGCTAGAAAAGTATAGTGTGAAGGATGATCTGCACGATCATATGGCACGATGAACTAAGCTTTGGGGAATGAAGCGACAGCCTGAATGGAGGCACATTTGATATCATACCTTAGATACAATCTCAATGAACTAGTATTTGGAATCAGATCTTGACCATGGAACACTTGAATGGGATATCTTAAGAGAAATTTTCTTATTGAATTTTAGCTTTGAAGATGGGTTTGAAGGCATTGATGGAGTGCTCTAGGAGATAAAAGAATCTATATTTAGAACACCTAAGGAACTGGTAGAATGGACTTAGCCAGAGTGGAGTACATAGTTGTCCCATGTGCTAGAATGTTACAATGTGACCGCTGAAAAGGAAGACGAAGATCCCAAAAATCTTAACATCGAAACCTTTGAAAACAAGACAAGTAATTATTGGATCTAAAGCAAAGCCTAAGTTCGTGAAGATAGGAGACCATTGGCATGAATATACAGTTTATAAGGTAGATGAAATGCTGTGTGAATATGAGGATCTATTCCCAACAAGTTTTCGGATTTGTAGGGAATCTTTGGAGATTTGGGAGCTATGAAGATTATGTTGAAACTCGATGCAAAGCCTGTTAAGAAGAGACCTTATTAGCTCAATCTGAAGTATAGAGAAAAGGTGCACTAAGAGCTAGATAAGATGGTGGATGCTGGTATTATTGAACTAGTAGAGGAATCTGATTGGGTAAGCCCAATGGTTTTCCAAGAGAGGAAAAAGGAAGGCAAAGTCAGGATATGCGTAGATCTGAGAAAGTTGAATGATGCATGTGTACATGATCCATTTCCAACACCATTTATAGATGAAGTATTAGAGAATTTTGGTGGACAGGAGTCTTATTTGTTTACTTATGGCTTTTTGGGATATCATCAAATAAAGATCATGCCAGAAGATCGAAGAAAATAAACCTTCACGATGAAGCAGGGTTTCTTTTAGTATATTGTAATGCCATTTGGATTCAAGAACGTGCCTGCAATCTTCTCCTGGGTAGTAATCATGGCGTTTAAGGAAATTATTCCTAAATTTATAGAGTTTTATTTCGATGATTAGACTTTTTTTGGTTTGGTGAAGTGCCATGTTGCAAGTTTGCACCTTATGCTAGATACTTTTTGAAGGTATCAAATCACGTTGAATTTGAAGAAGTGCATATTCTATGTTCCCTTTGGTATCTTGCTTAGCCATGTTGTACATAAGCATGGATTGATGGTGGACCCTACATAGATCACTGTGATTTTGAATTTGGAAGCTCCTAGGAATCTTAAACAGCTACGCGTGACATTGGGGCACATTGGGTACTATAGAAATTTTATCAAGGCATATGCTCAAATAATTGGGCTGATGGAAAATTTATTAAAGAAAGGTGCGATGTTTTGTTGCTATGAAGAATGTTAGTGCAATTTAGATGTCTTGAAGGAAAATATGGTGACTGCACCCATTTTGGTGTTTCCAGACTGGAAGAAACAATTCCATGTGCATGTAGATGCCTCTTGCATTGTGCTAGGTGAGGTATTAATAGAGGCGGGAGAAGGAGAAATTGATCATCCAATAGCCTTCGCAAGAAGAAAGTTACCAAAAGATGAGAAGAATTATTCCACTACAGAGCATGAAGGACTAGCAATGATATATGTGCTGCAAAAATTTAGGTATTATTTGTTGGGCGAACATTTTAAAATTTATATAGATCACTCCATGCTAAAGTACCTAGTCAATAAGCCTATGTTGGGGGTGAAAATCTATCAAGGGTTAGTGTTGTTTCAAGAATATGACTTTGATTTGATTGTGAAGACTTGAAGGCTGAATGCAGGACAAGACCATCTATCAAGGATTGAAATAGGTGAAGAACCAAAAAATTTAGAGGAAGGATTTCTAGATGTGTAGCTCTTTGCGGTGCATGTCGCAGATGACCATTTTGATGATATCATTCAGTTTTTAACTATAGTTATAGCTCTAGAAGGATATTCCACTCAACAGAAGAAGGAATTAGTAGTCCTCTTTGCATATTTTTCAGTGATTTTGGGTCACTTATACATGATGGGAACAAATGAAATATTGCGAAGATATGTTCCAGAATTTGATCACGCTACCTCGTTGAAGCAAACAGAGGAGTAACAGGAGGACATTATGTAGTAAAAGTGACTCCGCAAAATATTTTTCATGCAGGATTATGGTGGTCGACATTACATAAGGATTGCAAGGTGTACTGAAAGGTGTGCGATGCTTGCCAAAGGATGGGAAATCCTTTGTGAACAGATGAAGTGCCTTTAAATCCTTAGGTTTCATTGTAGGTAATTGATAAGTGGGCTATTGATTTCATAGGTGCAATACAACCACCAGGGAAAAGAATAGGCACGCGGTATATCATTACTACAACTGAATATTTCACTAGATAGGAAAAAGCGCAGTTGGTGAAGGATTGTACAACTTCCACCGCTGCAAAGTTTTTGTTTTAATATGTCTTAACATGGTATGGAGGCCTTATGATATTGATGAGTGATAGGGGTACACATTTCTTGAATGAAACAATCAGCACGATGCTTGAAGAATTCCATGTATACCACCAAAAGGGCATGCCCTATCACCCATAAGGGAATGGAACGGTGGAAGTGTTTAATAAAATCTTGGAGAATGCGTTGACAAAGGTCTACAACACATAGAGGAATGACTGGGTTATGTGCATACTAGCATTTCTATGGGCATATAAAATGACCTACAAGAAACTGATAGTCCAAAAGCTGTTTCGGTTGGTCTATGGGATTGAAGCAGTGATGCCTATGGAATATATTGTGCCAAGTCTACATATTGCGGCTTTGACATAAATGGTGAGTCACGAGACCTTGGAGGAAGGACTCTTGTAATTGATGGAGTTTGAAGAGAAACGCTTTCTTGTAGGATTTCACCAGCAAGTGCAAAAGGAACGAGAAAAAGTATGGCATTGTATGCATTTTAAGTTGCACACTTTCAAGGTTGATGATTTAGTGCTACTATATGACAGTAAGTTTACGAAATTTCCACAGGAATTTCAAATGAAATGGTTGGGGCCATATGTTATTAAGGAGATCACAGATGGTGGAGCAGTTCACCTCATGAAGCTGAATGGGGAGCCATCCCTTGGAAGAGTGAATGGAAGCAGGTTGAAGTTGTATACAAGAGATCCTTCCCCTACACAATGACTACATGGTAGCAGAAAAATCTTAGTAATCAAGGCACCTGCAAGGGATTTTGGTACTATAAACTATGCTGTCACAAGAGGATAACAATATAGTAAGGAGGTTGTGCGATGGAGACAAGATGTGTGACAAATAAAGCTGTGTTAGATGAACTGCACCATAGGGGGAGGTACCACGCGGACAGGTCCAAAAGTAACCCTTGGAGTCACTATTCACGATGTGATGGAAAAAATTCCCTTAAAAGGAGTGGGTAGGTGCCATTTATGATGAAAATATTTGGAGATCTACGGCCAAAGATGCATTTATGATTAGAAAATGGAGGGAACGGTTAGATTTGAATTTGGAAACCCCTATAAATATGGCATGATGGCCTGAGGAGAAACACTTTGCATTTTGAGAATTGTCTCTGAGCCTTATTGTTTTAAGTTTATGAAGCATGAAGACTGGGAAGAACTCTTGTCACAACCATCATTCGCAAACCTTCCTGAAACAGCTCGTGAAATTTTCTTTGACTGAATGACTACAACAAATTCCGCAAAGGCTGTTAGCTCTGAAGTTGTTGTCTCTGACGTGGCCACCATTGAAATAAATAACATGGAAGCTGAACCCTCTGTACCTACAATGCCAAGGTCACCTAGGCCGAAGCAATCAGTTGCTAAGGAGAAGCAGAAGAAACCTGTATGGTGAGGCATTCATCGAGGAAGAACCTGGAGGTTTGGGAAAAGGAGAAGTAGGATAAGTAGCCGAAGAAAATTGTGGACTTGGAGGAAGAAATACACCATGGAGTTGAGTTAGATGTTGAGCAAGGTGAGCCTATCATACAGCTCCCAGAGTATATCCCTCTATGAACAGGGAAAGTGAAGGTCACCAAAGATGCGAACTTAGGAAAATTTATGGTCTCTATGCCCTATTACCCGAACATGTTGTTTTTTAAGGCACGGTCTTAGCGTGCATCCTGGCATTAAATATGGAGGATTTGTATCTTGATGACCTTGAAAATTTCCCTCACTTAGCTACTAACAAGTAAATGAAGAAGACTATTATGAAGAAATTGGGGTCCCATGGCTAGAACCCATGAAATGGGCCAGAGGCATCAAGCAGGCCGATTTATTGCACATGCTCTACATACCACACTTCCACCAGTCAATTCTCAATAATATGTGTGTGCACCAGCTTCTCGTGTTGGTGGATGATGGGTGCTTGTGGCTCGGTGAATGCATCCCTATCATTGATATGCTAATCCATAGGATTACAAAGCTTCCCTATAAAGAGGCGGACCCTTTCAAGGAGTTTGGAGGAAAAGGTGGAGAAAAGGAGATGGCAGATAAGATGAAAGTTGAGTTTGGATTGACCAAAAAGTCTCATGGATATTCTATCTGCTCCATTCAAGAACAGGCGTGCAATTTGCTACCCAAATTCCAACAGGGAAGATTATGAGGAAATGTCACACAGACAAAGTTCCAATGCCAATAGTGTCATTGGCTACCTAGTGCTCAAAGGGAGTAGAGTAAAACTGGGCACAATATTTATGTAAGGAATTCCTCATGAACTATTGTGAAGCACAGGAGGACAACAAGCCATTTCACTATTCCTATCTCCTATTACTAATTTTACTAGTAGCATGGTGCCTGTTAGAGGATAGTCAATTTCTTTCATAGGAAGAAGATTTACCAGAGGCAGTGAAGTTTGCTTCACTATGGGCAAAAAAGGATCTGGAGAGGATCAAGGAATCCACTATTTTTTGGATATTGGTTGAATTTGACCTCTGCACAGTAATCAATCAGCGGCCAAGGTTGTCTCCAACCTTGTTCTAGTAACTGAGGGCCTTCACGAAGTTCGAGGCTGACTTCCATAATGTATCAGTTATGGCACAATGGGAGCCTAAGAACATATGGAAAAAGTTTCCATACTTAGTTTCAAATATATATCTGCAAGAAATTGTGGGAATTTGGCTAGCAGAGAGGCGAAAACCCACGGATGTTGGTGTTGGTATCAGTCAGGGTGGAGAAAGATTGTTTGCACAGATGATAGCAGTGAAGAAGTGAAAAGAAGAAACATAGAAAGAGGTGCGAGCATTGGCTAAGCAGATAAAGAAAGAAGTTGTTGCTAAGGTAGCTACCAAAAAAGAACGCGCTCCGAAAGAGCTTGCTGAGATAGAGAGCACTAACACAAATGAAGTCCAAGAATCAACTTCCCAACATACTAATGAGCAAGAGTAGCCAGAGCAGGAAGGAAGTGGGCGAGAGGAGCAAAGTACCCCCTTCACATTGAAGAACTAGAGTAAGCAGACAACCGTTGGGCTAATGAAGAAGCATAAATCAGATAAAAAAGGGCATATTGACCCAATGGTCCTCATAGAAGGGGACCTCGACAAAATTGGGGAAAAAGTCAAAGACACCACAATAGAGTTGTGGCATCAATTTGGACAATAGTACATGCACATGCTAGGAAGCATCCAGAAGGATTTGCAGGAGCTACAGATTGAAACAGGTAGGATTCAAGTGAGCATAGGGAGAGCAAGAAGGGTGCAATTGAGCCTGGCACAAGGGAGCGAGAAAGTGTTAGAGCTAGAATAGACTCTGGACCTTAGAGTCATCTCCTTACCAGAAGGATCAATCTGCGTGGAAACAAAGGAATACATTGGGGTGAACTTAGCCGTGCTGCCACTTCAGACTCTCCATGCACTGCATCAGGTGGTCTCAGACGAGCTTAGAATGAGAAAGCAGTGTGCACTTGTAGTAATCAGTGAATTTAAGGTAAACAATGGGCAAATGTTCACTGAGAAGGCTTAGACTCTGAAAGAAAAGGAAGAGCTAGAACCACGAAGTCAGAGCCTAGAAACAACAATCATAGAGGCACGCGATTTAGTCCCAAAGTTAAATATTCCAGAAGATGTCATAGCTACAATGAGTATTAGGAAACTAGATTTTTCATTCTGCAAATCAAAAGATGAGATAGTTAGAGTCGCGTTTGACTTCCAAATGAAGAAAAAAGAATTAGAGATGAAGCTACAACCAACTACTCTGTCATAGGTAAGGGAGCAACATGATGCAACCATTAAGAAACGTATTAATACTCTAGAAATCATAGTTAGAGGATGTGACTTTCTTTCTAAACATGCCATGGAATTATGGGACACTTTGTAGGAGGATGCAAACCTGCAGAGGTTGAGAACAGAGATCAGAGAAGCTGAGCAGAAATATGATGAGATTAGGGTGACTACATGCTCATTGACACTAGTCCAGTGCTTCATGTGCCTACAAGAAGGGAAGATGATATAGGCACAAGTACATGAGTTGTAACAAAAGGAATCAATGTTGAAGGCTAGGCTTCAACTGTGGATAGAAGAGGCTAGCCAAATTTCACAGACCATTAAGGAGAAGTGGAAAGCTCTACAATAGAATCATAGGACCATGTAACTTGAGGTAGAGGGACCAACTACAGAAAATATGGTCGAAGAGGTGAAGAAGGTTGCAATGCAAAGTACCGTAGAGATGAATGCATTGAAGTAGTAGTTCAATGAGCTCCACCACAAAGATGAGAAGCCAGCTGAGTGAATCGAGCGCGAGTTACCATATTTGTTTTGGGGGCTTGTTGGGATAGGGTCCCTAGGGGAAATTTTGGGTTAGTTTATTCAATTTTTGAATAGAATTTTGTAAGGAATGTAAAGTCTCCGAGAAAGGAGGAAGTGAAGTGTGCAGCTAAGTAGGAGTCAAAGGGGCTTTAGTCACTTGTAGGGTTAAGTGATAGGATGGTTTTGAGACACACCCATAGGCCAGAAGCCATGGTATTGTATTAGAAAGGCTATAATTATTTGAGTCATAGTGAGTTTAAAGATAACATTTTCAGGAAAAAAACAAGTGTAAGGGCAAGTGCTAAGGAAGGAAAGCTCTGTTTCTTGTACTTATGCAAAAGGGGAAGGCTCCTAATACTGAGTGCGTGGAGACCTTGGAAACTCCATAGTTGAGTGAATGAGCCCTTGAATCTGGGTGCGTAGGGTGGAATTGTTTGTAATTTGAACGATGAACCTAATAAAGACCGCTTTTGGACCAAATATCTTGCATTTGTGCCTTGTTCTTAATTTTGTTCAAGTTTATGCATTGCTTCTTAATGATTTATTTTCTATGAAATAAAGTGTATCTTCTACATGAAACTATTGAATCTTTAATATCTATTCATGGAATGATTAATGATCTAAATTTGCAAAGGTAGTAGCTAAATTTGTTAAAAGATGTTAGATCTACACGAGGGCAGATCTAGGGTTCGTATTTACTAAGAGAAAGTTGTAAGTTTGCTTCTTTTAGGACTAAAAATCCTGATCGTAGACCTTCACGTAGGTCTAGAAGCCCTTTGGATAGAATTTCCAAAGTGAACCATAAGAAGATATTGATATGCGCGAAGGAAGATATGAGCTACAAGGGCTTCAAATTACATATCGCACGGTCTCTGGATGCATAAAAATGGTTCTAGCATCCCCCAATACTGCTTCAGGTGAGATTCCCTCCTATGCTATGCAAGTTGTTGCTGAAAGGGTGAACTGTTAGGGTTTTGCTGGTTGGCGCATTTAAGTCTGAACCTCGGTCAGGCCCCCTTAACCCAACAAAAGACTGAAATAATCACAAGTTGATTGCTTCTCTTTTACGATTCTTATCATACTTGCATGATGAGGAAATGATTATCTTGGATGATTTTGTTGAAAACGTGATTGAAAAACAAAATAAAATTTATTACATTGCTTCAAATAACATTAAAAGTGTCAAGAGTGCACCATTTTTGGAAAAATAAATTTAGAAGGATATTGAGGTATGGTTTGACTTTTCCACATAAATGAATTGTAGATTTAAAGTATCTTGATAGTACATATAAAGTGACAACTTCACAGTACTGCATGATGATCTATCTCATAGACCCAGTTGATAAGGTTTATATTTAAAATCTTCATAGCTACAAGGAGAAAAAAATTATTGATATTAGAAAAGAAGACCTAGACCAAGGTAGGTAATTTGTATGTTGTACTGATATACTTGCAACATAATGGAACACAATAAACATAATCTGGGAAGTTCTATACAATCAATCTCATTCTAAAGAAGCATGCCAATGAATGTGGTAGAAAATTATCCATAAATAAGGTCAACTCTCTGACCATCAGTTGCAAAAGAAAAATGATTCCAAATGAAGCAAAATTTGTCAACTTCATTATGAGGATAGGTGTGTTAGGTTTTCTAACATTAGAGAAAAGTAGATTTGTACATCTTGAGAAGGCCTAATAGTTGAGAGCATGTGTTTCCTTGTAAGAGTATGTACACCTTTGTAGGCTTATTAGAAAAATCACTCCACGGAGGTGGGTCCCTTGACCCACAAACAAGGGGTTCTCATACACAAAATTTTTGTTTGACTTGGTAGTGACCTTAAAATTAGATTATATTATTTTCCTTCTCTCTTCGTGTCTTTAGCAGTAGTTAATGTTTGATGAAATGGGCTTTGGGTTGAATGAGTTTAGTTGTGACTAAATCCTTGGTTGAGCATGTCAGGTTTGTATAATGAAGAAGAATCTTGTAAGGAATACATTTCTATGATTCAGCATATTGTGAAAAGAGAGAATAAAGAAGTCCACAACCTATAAATTTAGAGGAATGTTATTAACCCTATCATGGTCAAAGAAATAACTTTATGCTATCCTAGTTTCCACCTTAAATTCAATGTGAGGTGCGCATTAAACACTATCTATTTGAATGGAGTTATGTTTCATAATTAGGTATAATCTAGTTAATACGTGCCATAATTTGAGTAGTTTTTAGACTCCTTACACCTTTATGTTCTTAAGCATTCTTCTCAGAAATGGAAAACATGTTTTGTGACATTAGTGTTGATTGATTCGTGTTAGCTCAATGGAATTGAAGTATTATTCCACTATTTTCTATCATATTCTTTGATTTTGATTGAGTGAATATGTTTTGAAGCTTCTGTAAAAGGAATTTACAACATTTTCAAGTATTAATGCAAGATTACAAGAAATTCTGGGATAACTTTGGAAAGTATATCGAATTGAGATATATCAAAGACTCAAATAATCACTAGCAAGTTTTTTCTCTTTTACGTTGCTATTCAAAATATTCATACCTACAAGGACAAAAAAAATATTCATATTAGTAAAGAATCCCTGGACCTAGGTAGGTAATTTATATGTCATATTGATATACTTGCAACATAATGGAACACAATAAGGATAACATGGGTAGTTCTATATAGTCAGTCTTATTCTAAATAAGCATGAAAATGAATGTGGTAGAAAATTAGCCATAAATAAGGTCAACTCTCTGACCATCAATTTCCGAAGAAACATGACTCCAAATGAAGCAAAATTTGTCAACTTCATTATGAAGATAGGTGTGTTAGGTTTTATAACATCAGAGAAAACTATATTTGTACATATTGAGCAGGCCTAATAGTTGAGAGCATGTGTTTCCTTCTAAGAGCATGTACACCTTTGTATACTTAGTAGTCAAATCACTCCACGGATGTGGGTCCCTTGACCCACAAACAAGGGGTTCTCATACACATTTTTTTTTTTGACATGGAAGTGACCTTAAAATTAGATTAGTATATTTTCCACCCCTCCGTGTGTCTTTAAGAGTAATGAATGTTCGATGCAATGGGATTTCGGTTGAATGAGTCTCATTGTGACTAAATCCTTGGTTGTGCATGACAGGTTTGTATAATGAAGAAGCATCTTGTATGGAAGACATTTTCTATGATTCGGGGTATTATGGAAAGTGAGAATAAAGAAGTGCACAACCTATAAATTTAGAGGAAATTTATTAACCGTATCATGGTCAAAGAAATATTGTTATGCTTGCCTAGTTACCACCTTCAATTGAATGTGAGGTGTGCATTAAACACTATCTATTTGAATGGAGTTATGTTTAATAATTTAATAGAATCTAGTTAATACATGTGCCATAATTAGAGTAGTTTCTAGACTTCTTACACCTTTACGTTGTTAAAATTTCTTCTTATAAATGGAAAACATGTTTTGTGACATTAGTGTTGATTGATTCTTGTCAGCTTAATTGAATTGAAGTATTATTGCATTGTCTTCTATCATATTATTTGATGTTTATTTAGTGAACATGTTTTGAAGCTTATGTAAAAGAAATTTACATAATTTTGAATTATTAATGCAGGATTACAATAAATTCTGGGAGAACTTTGGAAAGTATATCAAATTGGGTTGTATCAAAGACTCAAATAATAATAAATGGATTGCTCCTCTTTTAGGGTTCTTCTCATCCATGAATGATGAGTAAAGGATTAGATTGGATGATTATATTGAAAATGTGACTGAAAAACAAACTGATATTTATTATATTTCTTCAAATGGCATTAAAAGTGTGAGTACACCATTTTTGGAAAAATAATTGCAGAAGGATATTGAGGTATGGTTTCACTTTTCCACATAAATGACTTGTAGATTTAATGTACATTGATAGTACATATAAAGTGACAACTGCATTGTACTGTGTTTCTTTACAGGTCCTCTCTCTTATTGACCCAATTGATAAGTTTTCTATTCCAAATCTTCATACCTATAAGGACAAAAAAAATGTTGATATTAGTAAAGAAGACCTGGACCTAGGTAGTTAGTTTGTATGTTGTATTGATATACTTGCAACATAATGGAACATAATAATGATAATTTGGGAAGTTCTATATAGTCAGTCTCATTCTAAAGAAGCATGCCAATGAATGTGGTAGAAAACTATCCATAAATAACATCAACTCTTGGACCATCAATTGTAGAATAAACATGCCTCCAAATGAAACAAAATTTTTCAACTTAATTATGAGGATAGGTGTGTTAGGTTTTCTAAGAGAAGAGAAAACTATATTTTTACATCTTGAGGAGGCCTAATAGTTGAGAGCATGTGTTTTCTTGTAAGAGTATGTACACCCATGTAGACTTAGTAGTCAAATCACTTCATGGATATGGGTCCCTTGACCCACAAACAAGGGGTTCTCATTCACCAAATTTTTGTTTGACTTGGAAATGACATTAAAATTAGATTATATTATTTTCCATCTCTCTTCTGTGCCTTTTACTTTCTCTTAATTTTTATTTGTGGTATTACTCGTAGTTCAAAGGGTTAGAACTTTCTTTGAATGATGTATAAGAACTATATTACTGCTTAATGATGAGGAAGCTTATTTTCCATTGGGGTTGGGACATTCAAGGGTTCCTTTCTATGATGTATAGCAGCAACATGTACTAAAGAATTGGGTGAAGGTCATAGTGAGTGATGTAGAAATAATTTTAGGCTTCCTCCCATGTGCTAATGTGTATGTCCTAGCCATATTTTTAATTTTGATATTATTCTTATTTTATTTTGTTGCCATGATATACTACTTATTTTTCTTTTAGCTATATCAACCTACCAGGGAAAAGTTTCCGTCCCAACCCATGTATGTGGATGTATGGGTGCCAAATCCCAGAGAACTAATTGTTAGTTGAACCCAAAAAATGGACATGGAACATGGACTTGTAATGCAATATGGAAAGTAGTAAGTATATAATATCGATAGATGGAACAACACTATCTCAATCAAGGCTTCCCAAGGAGCACCCCTCCTATACCAATTGAGATTTTAGGGGAGCTTCCACTCAATCAAGGCTTCCCAAGGAGCGCCCCTTATATACCCATTGAAACTTTAGGGAGGTTCCACTAGACTAGGATCGAAGATTTAAGGTAAGGGAATAAGATCACGGTCAAAACCATTCCTTCCAGGTCAACACATAATCCATATCAAATGCGAAAATACATAAAGTACCTTTTAATCAGAATCCCATCTTTGTTCATGTGCTCTTGGTGGATGGGTGAGAATGTATATGATTGACGCAGGTGACAGAGATATATTGGCATGTTGTCATCTAGTGGTGCTTGTCAGGGATTGCATGGCTGGCCAGTTGGATGTGAATAATGGGAGAAAAATTTTCTTCTATAGAATCACCCACTTCAATGGGTAATAGTCTGCATAATGCACCTTATTTTATCTCTATATCTCTTGTCAAATCTAGTTCTGTATAAATACTGAAATGACTCATGGTAGTTTTCCTTTTTAACTCTATAACTACTTTGTGCTTAGTTACTCAGCTCCTCATCTATCTAGTATGTTTGTTCGCAGTCCTCATCTTCTCCTTGAGTAGTTTTTTCTTTTTGTTGGTGAGGTATTATAGTGGTCCTATTGAAATTTTCCACTTATACAACTCCTACATGGACCATCCACATAGCTTCAAACACATCTCATATCTTGGCTTACCCTTCTTAGCTCATTTATCAAAATACTTTATAAGATCTGACTTCCAATACTCACTTTCTTGGCATCCATTTAATACCTCCTTTTACATAAACAAGAATTGACTTGGCATAATAACGTCTTGCAAACATTATTGTCTTTACCAACAGGGCTTGATTACTTCGATACTGTGTGCATAATAATGATAGTTGTTCCTCAATATTTTTTACCTTTCTGTAAGTGTTGCAATGAGTTTTTGTAGTTTTCCTTTTTATCAGTATAGTTGCTTTATTCTCAATTACCAACATTTTAACCTATTTGGTTATGGTTTTTCATATTCCTGGCCTTCTTTTCCACAAGTTATTCCTTTTATCTATCCATGTGGTCTACTCTCTATCTTCTTGAACTAAACCACATATAAACCAACACTATCCAACAATGTAAATTGAATCACATGTCCTCTCAACCTATTCTTTAATTTTCATTTATCGAAATTCTCTTATTGGCTACAAATTTTAACAGTTACTTTATTGAAACCCATCCTTTTACTAAATGATTGGTTATTTTCTATCTGTTAATGCCTTTCTTCCTTTATTGATCTCACAAGCTAGACTTTCTTACATTTGATACTTCGTGTATTCTAATGATATTTTTTCACTGATCTCGCAAGTCGAACTTGCTTACCTTTGATACTTCATGCATTCTAATGATAATTTTTTGTTGACTCCCAATTCCTTTATATCATCTAGAAATATGTGCCCTCCTAGATTACAGATGTAGCCTCATAACCTAATTCAACCTTTTGTCAGATGCTTGTCCATGATATCTGATGCCTCTACATTAGAGCTCAATTCTTGGGGAGTTTCTTGGAACCTTAACCTTCCTTATTCCATGCTGGCAATATTGTTTTCCTTGTATACTTCACATGCTTGAATCTATGTCCCCATATATTGATGGTTATGTTGTTGCATCACATGTGCCTAAGATTCCAAATGTTCATGATTGTAAGGTTGGTTGGCTTGTGTTAGGTTGCATGACAAATGGTAATTTTTGAGTCATTTAAAGATGTATTTTTGCTTGATTTTCTTTTTTATTAGCTTTTGTATAGTGTAGATAGTCATCTTAGTTATTATTCAATTGCATCTGGCAAGTTTGACATTACAGGTGAATGGTATGTATTGCTTGAGAAAAGTAAGTGAATTCTTTTTGCAATATTTTGAATTTGTGCCATAGGTGATTTAGACAAAGTGAAGGACAAAGAAGTGGAGAGGGAATATGTTTTCCTTTATGACTGGAAGAAGAAACAATTGGGAGATAAAGTAGCAAAATTTCAAATATCAAAGTGCTTAAGCTTGTCCCCATGTGTTCTTGTTGCAAGAAAGTTTGGGTGGTCAACAAACATTGAAAGGTAATTTGATTTGTTATAAAGTACAATGGAATATTAGCACAGATTTAGGTACTTCCATATATTGACATATTAAGTTTCTTTTGAATATCTAGTTCAATCACATGCATATGTTTACTATTTTTTCAGTAGTTTGATTATGTTTTATTGCTATTTTCTTTAGGTTCATATATTTTAAGGCTTGTGTTGTACATGTAGCGGGTCCAAAAATTGAGATTTGTAAATTGTTGTGGTTGGAATTTTTTCTTTTATTTGACATTCGTTTTCTTCTAGGCCTCATAGAAAATGAAAACTTGTAATTCTAAATTCTTATTATGTAGACCTATGGTTCTCTTGAACAATAGTGAAAAAAAAATTCATGTGGTGGTTCATCAGCTGCTTGATTTACAAAATATGCCCCCTTAGAGTTCATATGAACTTTAGAAGTACCCAAAAATGCAGCCTCGAAATTGGACATAGTTCAAATGGAGTCTAAAATCATTGAACCTCCACCCATTAAACAAATGGATCAAGAATTTGCAGCAAAAAATCGACAACAAGAGAAGCAAAAAAAGGATAAACTTCCAGGACAGAAACAATTTCTATAGTAGAACCACCAGGAATGACAAATGCCATCTATTTCTCCACTTCAATTAGGGGCACAACAACTCAAATTCGATGCTAATATTCAACACTTCATGCAAGGGGACTCTTTTCGGCAATGTAATGATGGCAACAAAATTAGTTAGGTGTGTTTCCATTAAATGGATGCTTATAAATATTTTTTCTCATGGATATATGCATATGTAAATATATGGACATGTCCACAACGCTAGAGAAGAAATAGTCAAAAGGAAAATATTTATCGTGTGTTTTAATTTTTTTTTTAGAATGGTGGAAATCATCATTTTGTTTATGTTTTTTGGTGATTTCAAATTTCATTATAGTTGAGATTTGTGATTAATACCCTTTCTTCCATCTAACATCATAATTCATTGCAGGAACAATTTTGCAACAATATGAAGGAACCAACTCAACATAACATATAAAGGAAGCAAAATTTTCTAATTGGAAAAACAAAGGGAATAGGGAAAATTTTTTGAATGTTTATTTAAGGTTCGTGTGGTTACATTTTCCTCTTCCATGAGAGATATATTTATATTCCATGCGAAAAATTTACATGTTTCAGTCCTCAGAAGACTACTCAGACTCGACAACAAGGCTCCAAGTGATTACAACGAAGCTCATCATGTCACTTATAGGAATTGAACCTGGGTGGGGAGGATTACAATCATTCCTCCTACCCGAGATAAACCTACTACCCACACTTACGTTGTCTTCATATTTTTCAATTTAAAGTTATGTTGCGCCTCTTACTTGCACTCCCTATGAATGGTAAAACAGTTTAAACTATGCTTAGTCATATCGATATAGGGTTTAATATCCTAACAATATTGTACAATTTGAATGTAATATTTTCAACATCATTATATTTGATGTTTCTTATTGATAGATTAACATTCTAACATGCTTGTGAATATTAATTCAAAAGAACATTTTTTATTCTATATGTGTTTATTCAAACTTTTTCTATTTCTGAGATGTTTTTGTCCTAGTGTTATTGTTATTTTAATCTATAGCAATGGGATCCACACATGCAAGACCTTGGCCTTTCTGAAGATGGTGACCGTTACAATGATTTTAACATGTCTGATGTTGATCTCACATTTGAAAACTATGAAGACATATTTGTTGGTTCTAAAGATCAGTGTGTATCCTTGTTTGGGGATACAGGAACATATTTTTCTTCCACATAGATGAATGTTTCTTTTACTGATTCAAGTGACCACATTGAGAGTTCTCGTAAGGTTTGTTTACTTATAACAACATATTGTATGATTGATAAACATTATTCTAGCAGTGTTAGTTCTAGTGCATGCATATCCCTTATATGTTGTAATTGTACATGAAAGGGGACATTCTTGTCATATGTAGCTACGGATCAGTTTTTTTTTTCTTCATTTTCCAAATATGTGTAAACTTTTAACCTATGATAATTGTAATTAGTGAAAAGATGATAATGGGAATTGTGGATGTTGCCTAAGGCTTCTTTAAAGTTTCAAAAACAATTTAGCATTAAATACTTCTCTAAAAACTTCTATAAATTATATCATTTTTATTAAGGAATCCAGACTTCTGTGATCCATAATCAATGTTGTTCTAGTAGTTTTGTTGATTATATCAATATTCTAAAATTCTTTATGATACTTTGATTAGCATGAATGATGATTCACCCTAGTATAGTAAAAATAGGCCACATATGATAAATGAATATGAAAGAAGAAAATTAAGTGGGTAGATTTGGTCAGATGCATTGAAAAGGGGTGTAAATGACATAGTTTTAGAAATAATTCCAAAATGCGATTTATTTGGCATATTTGGAAATTTTGGTGGGCATGTGGAGATAACATACAAAAATGATACTATGGAGCACAACTAGTTAAGGCCAGATTTTTTGTTTTATTTTTTGGACTCACATAGGAGAGGTAAGGCCAATATGCAACCAATAAATTATTATGTTAGTAGGAGATTTATCTCCTTTGGACCCTAAGGATAATGGCATATTGGGGCATGTTACCCACCCATATGTATGGGTAACCATAGGATAATTTTTTTATTCTATGATGCAATTTGTCAACTACCTTAGAAAGTTTTGTACGACTTTTCAAAGTGTTGTTTTTTTCATGTCTTTAGTGTTATTTTATCCGTGTAGTTTGGATAGTGTTCCAACCACAATTCTCTTCCTTCAGGAGTTTTGTAGTTAGAAAAATGTACAATAGTGTTAAGTATAATAATCAATTCCATCCTTCAAGGGTCTGTAGAATAATGTTCAGGGTGAACTAGTATTTATGGAGGAGAGAGATATGGTGCTCTAGGGTACACTAATGCTCTATTTTCCATATACTCTCACAGGTGCACAAATACAAACTCACTCTTCTTTTTACCTGGATAAGAAAATGATGAAAAAATTGTACTTTGAAGTGGCAATGATAAATACGTATTGGAGCTAGAACTTGAACCCTTCAATGCACGCTTTCATCACCCAACATGACCATATTCCATTGGTAATGCAGTTCAATTTTTGAACCGGAATTTGTCTTCAAGACTATTCCATGATAAAGAAAACATGTTTCCATTGCTAGATTTCCTTCGAGAACACAAAGAACACAACCATATCATTTTTCTTTCCTTGGTTAATATATTCCATAATTTTGTTTGATATTTCATTCATTATTCCTCTCTGCATAATAAATCTCTTTCAAATAACAAAGAAGGATGGTTTGACTATTTTAGACATATATAATATCCATTGATTAAAAATTCACAGTGCTATTTTGATTCTCATCTCTCAATTTCACTTCTTTAGAGAAAACTATATAGTCAAATACAAACTCAACTCAAATCACACTAACGTAGAGAACCCTAATTATGAAGTTTCATCTCTCAATTTCACTTCTTTAGAGAAAACTATATAGTCAAATACAAACTCAACTCAAATCACACTAACGTAGAGAACCCTAATTATGAAGTTTCATCTCTCACCACTACCTTGCAATGTTATTTTTTTGAATTATACTTGAATTTCATAGATAATAACCTAGATTTATATATTCCTTTTAGCACCAAATTGACATCACAATAAAAATATAAATATCCCATTAAGTATGGCCTAAACATGATTCAAATAATATCACCTTTGGCCTAAGTATGTGACATAATAATTTCGAAGGTGTGAAGTTTTATTAGAGGCACTATTTGTTCGTTTGTTTTTGTTAGAAAAGGGCTTGATCATGGTTTTATGTGACCTTCAATTTATCATTTGTAACATGTTGAGAAATGGGAAAGAACAATGTATGACATTTACTTTGAAAAAAAGTTGAATGAAAGAACATAGAGTTTAACGAAGCTACAATTTTCTTTGGTAAATGCAAAGGAACATCTTAAAAAGGTGCCTAAGAATATGCCATATACAGAGTTTGAACCCAAGTAATATACAACTTCTTATTTTGTAAATATGTTCTCTTTTCTACTTGAGATATCACAACAAGAAAAATATTGTTATTGTAGGAATTGTTTGACGACCTCATTGAGGTCCATTTTTTTTCATGTCTTACTTGATTGATACCTTCTCATGATGAAGGATTTAAATATGAATTAATATGTTGTTGAAACAAATCAAATTCAAATTTTATAGATATAAAATATAAAATAAATGTTAATTCCTTCATTTGATTATTAGTTGACTCTAGTGTGGGTAGGTTACAGGAAATGGGATTGGAAAAAGGATGGTAGACAATGTAGAGCATATCTTGGATATGACTCATTTGTTGTTGGAGATCCTTCACATACCTAGTCCATCAAATTTGGAAATGTTTATAGTAGGGATTCCTATGGTTTTTAATATTGTGTTTCTTTCACCTCATGGTTATTTTGGGCAAGCAAATGTTTTAGGAGTGCTAGACACCACTGGACAGGTAAATCGATTTTTTATAATTCCAATGTTCCAAGATATTGTCTCTTTTTTTTTGATTGTATTTTGAATGTTTCCTTTGATTTTGTTTTGTATTTTAACTATGAAATTGAAAATACTTGGTATCATGTCGATTTAAAAAAACATCCAAAGCTTGAAGTTGAAAATAGTATTACATGATATTGATTGAAATCCTTTTAGTTGTTGTGTTCAAAGACTTTCATGACTATTAGAAAAGTTTAGTTTCATGTTATTATTTGAGAAAAAGTTTTCTATATACTTGACCAAGTTCATGCATTAGAGAATGAATGTTGTTGAAAATAAAATGACAAGGATTACACATGACACTTCAGAGTAATTGTTTTCACAAGTTATTTATAGCTTGAATTCTAGCAAGGAACTTAGTTGGCATTATTGTTCATAGCTTTTCTTGAAGGTTGAATGCTAAGTTATACAAAGTTTTTTTCTATGATGAAATCTTGTTTTCTTTGTTTATATAGGTTATTTGGCCACATAGTGACCACTATCACCCAGCTGAAGAAAACTTGTTTGAGTTTCTTTGTTTTGGGGGGAAATGACATTGACATTGTTGATGTTAAGGTATATGTCTTATAAATCGTTTATAGTCTACTTTAGTTTATATTCCAATGCTCATTGTCTTTCATGTACTATACTTTGCATTGTATATTCTCTCATTTTCAAAAGTTGAACTCAGTATTGATGGTAAGAAGCAGGGATTGAAGAATGAGGAGAACCATAACACTGGAGCGACAAATGCAGAAAGAGAGAGTGAAGAGAATTGGTCTAGTGATACTCTTAATGTCAATATCTTGTAGGAGACACACACATAGAGATTCATGGCCAAGTCCTTAGAGTTGATAAATTCACCTACAATGCCTTGGGAACACAATGATAATTTTTTGAAGTGATAAAACAATAATTTAAGTATAAATTTTAGTCCAACAAATATTAAGTTGGAAACTCATGTTGTAATATTTGACATTTCATATAATATAATTTATGTGGATGAAATTATTTGTAGTTGTACTTTTATTATTTAATATTGTAATTACCATGTGTAACTTTTCATTTTCATATTAGAAAAACATGTACATTGTATGATTTTTTTTTTAGATTTAATAGCAAAATCATACTAATTAATTATGTTGATTAATAAGGAACACATAAACTCAATCTAAAACTACTAAAATAGTAGATTATGTTGATTAAAAATTAACACAGATAAAATGAATATACGGATAAATTAGTCTCTTATAGTCATTATTAATGAAAGTAAATGAAACGAATATAAACTACTAAATTAGACATTTATATAACGAATATGAAAATACCAAAAAAGATAAATGACCACTGTAAATGATAAATCTGTGATTAGAAATGATGACTAAATTTTGCATATATATGAATATTAGTATCTAATTTACAGTATCTTATAACATGATCAAAATTTAGTCATATTTCTTTGGTCATTAATTGGTTTCAAAAGATGACTAAAATTTTCATGTATATGACTATTAGTAGCTAATTTATAGTATCTTATAATGCACCTAAGATTTTGGTCATATTTCTTTGGCCACTAATTGGTTTTCTCGGGTGATCATATACTAGTATATTTTGTTGTGTATTTGCTAATTAATTGTGGCAATTACTGACTAGATCAATGAATAAATTAATTACTAAATTTATGAATAAATTTATGACTAAATATAATACTAGATGATAAAATTGAGACCACCAATTAATGACTAAGCTAAAAGCAGCTAAAAGTTGGTCGCATTATAAGATATTGTAAATTAGCCGCTATTGATCATCGACTGAAAAATGGTCATTTATATGCAACTTTCAGTCATTTTTTTAGTAACTAATTAGCCATTTTGTACTGGTGGTTGGAGAGTGAAATGGAATACTGATTGGTAATGATAATATAGTATGGTGACATGTTATTAATTTAGTGGTATATTTATGCTTTAGTGGTTATTTTAGTGTTGTAGTGATTCATGATGCAATAGATAGTGATTTGAGATTTGTACGCAGGTATTATACAGAGGAAATGCATATATATGCAGGTTTGTTTCAAAACAGTAGAGTATATATTCTAATGACATATGTTTGATCGAGGTTTGCAGGAAGAACATTGTGTTTTCGTGATGATGAACAATGTATGGTTTGGTATAATGATGAATGGTGGTGCATTGGTATAATATGGTATTTTATATATATTTGTTGTAATGTTTGATTGATATTTAGTGATTGAATTTCATATTCAATATTCAGTTTGGTATTGAGCTTAATGAAGGGTGTCAGTCTAGTTTGGAAATATGATGAAAAGTGTACAGGTTTGATGTTTTCAGCCAAGTGGATCTAGTATGAGATATTATGGAACATGGTCCATATAAGTGCTAAGGGTTGGAGCCTTCACTAAGGGAGCCAGAGCTTCCTTCTATTGGTAGCTGGTAAACTTGTTTAGGGGGTAGGTGCTCTCTTCTGGTAGGAGGTGGTAAATACGATCAAGGGTTGCAATTCCCTTTCAGTGGGTCCTGGAGAATGAGAGAAGGTTGTAGCCTTCTGCAATTTGGTTCCTGTGTGATGGTAAGAGTCTGCGGCAGTACAATATTTTAAGAATATTTTCTTTTACAATAATAAAGAAGATACATACAACAACAATGATACTTTTCTCCCACATTAGGTTTCCATCTAAAATCCTGGTGCTCATGTGTGTTGATATGTTTCTTGTGTGTTGATGATCTATCTACTCTTTACTGCTCATGGTTTCTTCTTAATGAATGAATAATTAAGTAATGGTGCACTGGCTAAGGATGAACATTTAATGAAATATATGAAAAGTTAATTGATTGGATATACGTTGTTTTCTTTCATTAATGTCATGTACATACCTTGGTTGCATGAATGATAGTAGCCTATAGAAGTTAGAATATACAATGAATCATTTAAAGTGAAATAAAATATTGATTCACTCCCCCACTCCCCTCTCATTGCTTTTCCCAACATTTTCTTACTATAGGATGGGGCGTCTTTATTAGTTGAAAAAGGCTTGTTACTAGAGATATTGTACTCTTTCTATAGTACATCCCAATATTATGGGAATTCACTATTCATGTTGAAATACCTATTGTTACTTTTAACTGGGGCTACCTCACATAACATGCTTCTATATTCTAACATTGTACCTTTTTGTAATGAACAAGGATGAAAATGGATAATTGAGGTTAGGAATTCGAAGAGATTCCCAACAACAAAGCAATGTATCTTATTTAGTGCTCTCTAGCCATGGCATACATTCAAGTGGTTTAGTTGTTGTAGCTCATACAATTGCCACAAAAATTATGTTCAACATTTTCTACAAGCCAAGGTAGAGTGGTGGTGAAAAATAGAGCTAAATGGTGGTGACAATGTCAATACTTTTTTTCTTTTTTGTATAGATGTATTTTTTGCATGTACGCTACATAATAAAAATCACAACCAATGGTTTTGCCACCAGGTCGATTTTGTTTAATTATTGAAATTTTGTCAACATCGTGAACTATGTCATGCTCATCTGTGATGTGTTTGTATATATTTTTTCATTTTCTATATCGAAATAAGTACCTTCTTCAGCTTGATGATGTCTCTAAAAATTTGAAATAAGAGAAACTAGATAAACTAGTTAAATACATTTTTGAAAATGTCATCTAATAAAGTTGAAGATTTAAAAACTGAAATCTAAACTAATGATAATCCCCACACCCTTATTATTTAACCATTTTACATTTCGTTTAATTCCACTTCCTACTTCACCACCCAACAATGAATGTTTAATAACCACGCTATAAAACAAATCATCGAAATGATTTCTTACTATTTTAACTAAATTTTATAAAATAAAGTTTCACTTACTATGATGTGATTAGTTCTTTTAATTTTATTTAAGTTGAGTTGAGAAACACATTTCAATAATCATTCAAATAGGAATTATATATATATATCTATATATTATATATATATATATATATATATTATATATATATATTATATATATATATATATATATATATTATATATATATATATATATCTCATAATATCTATATATATGTACTGTTGTTGAAACATGTCTAGGGAAATTGAACTTCTGGTCACATTGATACCCAAGGGCTTGCAGACATTCTTTCTTCCAATTGTGCTACCACCCATGTTAGGTCCCTATAATACTAGACTAGACCCTTATTGTTCTTTTTAGTGCAGCCCCATTATTGTTATTATTAATTCCTATAGATGCCCACTATTTTTATTGTTGTTCCCTTACATTATTATACTCCTATATATAGAAAGAAGGTATTATGATTTGTATCATCCAGGAATTATTCATTTATGTCATGTAAAGGAGGTTTCCCCCTCGAAAAGGCTAATTTTTGAGTCGTTGATATATCTTTTCTTCTATTTTGTGAGTTGGTTGCATAACATTCGGTATCAAAGCTTTTGATTTTAGGGTTTCGCTGCTTCAAACCAGTCATCATGGTATTTTCTCTATAATTTGTTTTATACGAAACTTAAAAAGCCTAAATTTCAAACATGTTGAGCCGAAATATTGGTTAAATTTGTGTAAAAAAATTGTATCTTGGTTTGCTATATTTTTAGAGATATGATCTGAGGAAGTTAGGGTTATTGCAAGCTCCCAAATTTAATATCAAATAGGTGACCTAGGAAAAATTGTCATAACTTTATATTTGGGAATGAGATCTTAATTTCATAAAAAGTATTATAACATGAAAAAAATATTGCCTATCTTGTATCATTTTCAGGGCTTAAGGTCAAAAAAGTGATACGTGGAATTTTGTACCAGTTCACTCTACTAAACTATTTTATAATCAGGTCATCGTGGGAGATCAGGAATAACTCTTTCTTGAAGAATGAAATCTTGGTATAACTTGTGGGGTTGGAAACAATACCCATAGGGATAACATAAGACTAAATTTCAGACCTTGGAAATCTGAAATTATACAGATACAACAATGTCAATATTGAGCCGCTAAAAAGCAAAAAAATGGTGTGTATTTTTTTAAATTTTACTTAACACTTGTTTGAAAAATAAGTTTGAAGGGATTTCAAGGGCATAATGAAGCATAGATATTAGTATCGAGTTAAAAAATTCCTCCCCAAAAAAATCTACACCCATTAATACCTACGAAATTTCTACTATGACTCATGAAGAGGAAGAATTGCAACATGATATATCAAAATTATGGGACCAAGTGCAACAAATTTCACTCTCACAAAGAGAAACCAAAGATGAACTAAAAGGGGACATGGATGGATTGAAAGGGGACATGGAGGGTTTAAAATCACACATGAAATGTTGTAAGGATGGATTAAAAGTACACATGGAATATTTGAAGGAAGGTTTGACAAAGTTTCTACAAGAAATGCTTCCAAATGGCAAAAAGGTATTTGATGAAACACATGGTGAGAACAAAATAAATGTTACTCGTGATTTCAAAAATTATAAATTTGGATTGAATACCCATAATATTTCAAAGATTGACATGAGGAATTTTGATGGCAAGGATCTGGTAACATGGATACTACAAAGGGAGAAATATTTAGATCTTCATAATGTGCAACACACACAATACATACACATTGCATCTTGATATTTACAACCCAATCAGTTTGTATGGTATCAATGGCTGCTTTTTCATAAACCACTTGTCACTTGGTAAATTTTTATCGAGGAAATGATACCACATTATGAGGATATAAAGAGCAACACCTTCTTTAGCCGATTGATAAAGTTCAAACAAAAGGGTTCAATGAGAGAGCACATTGAGGACTTCCAAAAATTGAATATAAGGGTAAACCATATTATAAAGGAGCATAGGGTGGATGTCTTCATAGGGACTTTAAAGGATAAAATTCAACATGAGGTTCACCTTTGGGAACCTGATTCATTGGAGAAGGCATTTAGGGTGGAAATAAAATTTGAAAGAAAAATTATGGCAACAAGGAAGTCTACCGCTCACAAATAAATGTTGTTGTTCCCTGCCTTCCACAACTTAAAAAGTTGACGCCAAAAAAATTGGAAGCAAAAAGAGAAAAATGGATTTTTTTAGTTTTGATAGAAAGTACACTAAAGGTTATAGGTGTGTTGAGAAGAAAGTATTTTACACAGATTGTGAAGAGGAGGAAGAAAAAGAACAAGAAATGTCAAAAGAAGAAGATATACACTAGGAACCAACCCCAGAGAATGAATAAATGAATTTGACCATATCTTGTAATGTATTGGCAAGAATTACCACTTTTCAAACTCTCAAGATAGAAAGACATATTAAGAAGAAAAATGTAATAGTATGAGTTGAATCAGGTAGTACACATAATTTTATTCATTGTAAGATCGCTAAGGAACTGAATTGCTTACTATATCTAGCACCATAGTGTCAATTGATGGTTGCAAATGGAGGAACTATAAATTTCCCTACAAAGTGCGATAATATCAAGCTAACAATGGGAGAATATGTACTGAATATACCAATTATTTCCATTCCAATGGGTTGTGTTAATGTTGTACTAGGAGTCCAATGGTTATAATCTTTGGGTACGATAACTTTTAATTTTCAAGAACTTTTATTGAATATTTTTTGGGAAAGAAATGAAGTTGAATTAAGGGGTATCGCAGGGAAACTAGTATAGATAATTAGCTCTAATGACATAAAAAATCTCCTAAAGAAATAACAAGAGGGTGTGATTGCACAATTATGCTCACTAGAGGTTCAAACATCAAAATCATCTATTTGTTCAGATCTCCAAAAAATCTTGGACAATCATTCCAAGGCATTTGAGACTCCCAAAGACCTACTATCTATTCATGATCTTGATCATGATATTCATTTGATTCTAGGAAGTGCTTCTCGAAAAATCGGGCCATACAGATATCCCTATGCCCAAAAGACTGGAATTGAATGTATAGTTACAAAAACGCTAGAGGCTAGTACAATTCAACCTAGTCAAAGTTATTTCTTTGCTCCAATAATATTGTTGTACAAGAATGATGAATTATGGTGCATGTGTCTACATTATAGGGAGCTCAACAATCTCACTATTAAAAATAATTTTCCCATTCTTATCATTGATGAATTGTTGAATGAATTATATAAGAGAAACTTACTTCCCCAAAGTGGATCTTCATTTTGGATATCATCAAATTAGAATGAATACTAAAGACATTTTGAAAACACCTTCATTTTGGACTTACTAATGCACCTTCCACATTTTCAAGGTTTGATGAATTCCATTTTCAAACCCTTCCTTAGAAAATTTGTGTTATAATTTTTTGATGATATACTAATCTAAACCAAGTCTTGGAAGGATCATGTTCCACATGTTGACATGGTGCTCAAACTATTGGAGGAGAAACAATTATATGCAAAAACCTCGAAATGTTTCATTGGAGTATGGGAGGTGGAATATATAGGCCATATTTTATCTCATGAAGATGTTAAGGTAGACCCTAACAAAATTAAATCCATTAAGTAATGGAAAATCCCAATAGCCATAAAGCATGTTTGACGATTTCTCTGGTTGACAAGGTATTATCGCAATTTTCTTAAGAATTATGGAAGAATAGCAACACCGTTAACTACATTATTGAAGAAGGATGCATTTTCTTAGACTCTAGAAGAAACTAAGGCCTTTGAACATCTTAAAGAGGAAATGTGCTAAACAACTGTTTGAGTTATGCCAGACTTCACATAAACCTTTATTGTGGAATAAGATCCCTCAGGAAATGGAATTGGTATTTTTTTAATGTGAGAAGGAAGACCCATTTCTTTTGAAAGTCATTTAATCAAATGAAAGTATTTACAAAAAACTACTTATAAGAAGAAAATGTTGGAAATGCTACATGGAATAAAGAAATGGCAACCTTACCTAATGGGAAGAAACTTTAAGGTAAAGAGAAATCATGATAGTCTTAAATACGTTTTGGAACAAAGAGTATCTTTAGAAGAGCAACAATAATGGGTCACAAAGATGTTGGGTATGAATTTGAAATCATCTACAGAAAAGGGAAGAAAAATGTTGTTGTAGATGCACCCTTAAGAAAGGACGAGGAGGCATAATCATTTCTTTGTGCTATTTATATTATCCAACTAGATTGGATAACTAAAGCAAGGGATGAACAATCAGAAAAAAGACGAATAATTGTGGACACTCATTCAAAAGTTGCAACAAGATCTGACTACATATGATACATTTAGCTGGAAAGATGACTCATTATGGTATAAATATCACTTATATGCTTGTAAGAATTCCCAACCCAAACAAAATATTATTTTGGAATTGCACATCTCTCCCTTATGAGGGAATGTTTAATTTTACAACAAAATAAAGTTGAGACAATTAAGGCCCGGGGTCTATTACAAATTTTAGTCATTCTAAGTCAACAATGGGAGGAGGTCTCAATGGATTTTATCATAGGTTCACCCAAGTCTGAAGGAAAGAGTATCATCATGGTGGTTGTTGATAGACTTACAAAGTATGCACACTTTTGTGAATTATCCCATGCCTTTAAAGCTAGTACAGTTTCTATTTCATTTATGGAAACAATTTGAAAGCTACATGGAAACCAAAAGATTATTGTAAGTGACAAAGATCCCATTTTCACCATAATTTTTTGGACAAAATTATTTTCTTGTCTAGGTACTCAATTAGCTCAAAGATCATCTTATCATCCTCAATCTGATGGGAAAACTGAGATAGTGAACAAATGTTTGGAAGGATATCTTGGTTTCTTTATATCTTATAAAAAAATACAATGGGAAAATTGGTTACCTCTAGCTAAATGGTGGTATAACACTTCCTTCCATATTGCAGCAAAATTGACCCTGTTTATGGCACTTTATGGATATCATCCACCATATATTGCATCATAATTAAGAGAAAATTCTAAGGTTCAAGCAGTGGAAGATAACATCTAGCATCAAAAATAATTTGTCCAACTCTTAAAGGATAACCTCACTTTGGCGCAAAATCAAATGAAACAATAGGCACATCAACATCACACTGAAACAAGTTTTGATGTAGGCAACTCGATATTTTTACGGCTAGAACAATACAAAGAAATATCCCTCAAGCAAGATAAGAAGAATAATAAATTATCGCAAGTACTGTGGTCCTTGCCAGGGATTTCAAAATATCGGTACTATGACATAGAAATTGGAGCGTCCTGCATCTTCCCAAGTGCACCCATTTTTCTATGCTTCATGCTTAAAGAAGGTTATAGGTGACAAGCTCCCAGTTCAAACAACATTTCCAGAAGTTGATGAGGAAGGAAAAATAATATTGGACCCAACAGCAAAGAAATCAATCAATTTCAGAGTATCTCATCAAGTTCAAGAACTTACCACTGAATATTCCACATGGGAGGATGATAATTCTATACATAAGCATCTAGAAATACTCAATCATTGAGGACAACATTTTTTTGAATGAGAAGGGCATGTTAGGTCCCTATAATACTAGTGTAGTGTTAGGTCCCTATAATACTATTGGTTCCCAAATTTCTATTATCATTGTAGCCATTATTGTTATTATTGTGCCCATATTGTCCCCATATTGTTATTATTGTGCCCCATAGAAACCCACTATTTTTATTGTTGTGCCCTTATATTATTATTTTTATATCGACTTTGGTTATATTGTGACCCCTTAGATTCCTATATATAGAAATGAGGTTTTGTCATTTGTATCATCCAAGAATTTCTCATTTGTGTAATGTAAAGGAGGTTTCCCCCTTGGAGAGAATGATTTTGAAGTCATTGATCTATCTTTTCTTCTATTTTGTGAGTTGGTTACATAACATTTTGTATCAAAGCCTTTGGATTCAATGGTTTTGCTGCTCCAAATAGGTCATCGGGGAATTTTCACTATATTTTTTTTTAATGAAATTTCAGAAGCTGAAATTAAAAACCATTTGATTAAAAATCACGATGAATGTTGGATCTGAATTTCACATCTTTTCTTGCTATAAGTTTAGATATAGGATCCAAGGAAATTAGGGTTATTTTAGGCACTCGAATTACATCTCAAACAGGTGACCTAGGGAAAATAATCACAAATTTCTCTCTAAGCATTAGATTGAAATTTCGTAAACATTTACAGAAGGAGGATGGTTTGTTTCTTTCAGTGTATCAGTTTCAGGTCCTATGGTCAAAATAGTGAAATGTGGCACTTCCTACAAGTGCGCTTTACTGAACCAGTCTATAATCAGGTCATCGTGGGCGATTTGACATAACTCTTCCTTATAGAATCCGATATTGACCAGACTTGCAAGGTTGAAAAGAGGAATCAAGGGGCTACTGAAGGAAACAATATCAGACCTTGGAGTGATGAAATTATAGAGATACAACAGATTCGATATTGAGCTCCTAGAAAGTGAAAAAATGTGCGTAGTTTTTTAAATGTTTTGCATAAGTTTGGTTGAAAAATTAGTTTGAAGGATTTAAAAGGGCATAGTGAAGAATTATTATCATTCATTGATGCCCCAAATAAAGAAGATGGAAATACCTAGTAAGCAACCTAAAAGAACTAGCATGACTCACAAAGAAGAGGAAGAAATGCAACATGATATATCAAAATTACGAGACCAAGTGCAAAAAAAATCACTCTCACAAAAAGTAAGAGGAGCTAAGATGGATGGTGTGAAAGCTAATATGGATGGTTTAAATAAAGGCATGGAAGCTAGGATGAATGATGTGGAAGCTAAGATGGATGGGATAGAAGAAAAACATAAATGCAACATGGAAGATTTGAAGACAGATTTGACACAATTTCTAGAAGAAATGTTTACTAATGGCGAAAGGCTAGGAAAAGAAGCTCATGATGAGAACAAAAGAAATGTTAATCATGATTTCATAGACTCTATGTTGGATTGAATACCCACCATGTTCCAAAGATAGATATGGGAAGTTTAATGGCAAGGATCTCGTAACATGGATACTACATATGGAGCAATATTTTGATCTCCATATGTGCAAAACACACAAAAGGTGCGCATTGAAACTTTTTATTTGGAACCAAATTAGTTTGTATGGTATCGATGTCTTTTCTCTCATAAAAAAATTTTCACTTGGGAAATTTTTACGAAAGAAATGATAGCACATTATGAGGATAAAAAAAGAAACACCTTTTTTAGTCAACTGATAAAATTCAAACAAAAGGGTTTAATGATGGAGAACATTGAGGGCTTCCAAAAATTGAATAAAAGCGTAGAAGGTATTTTAGAGGAGCACACGATTGTTGTGTTCATAGGGACTTTAAAGGATAACATCCAACATGAGATTCATCTTTGGGAACCTGACTCATTGGTGAAGGAATTCAGGTTGGCAAGAAAAATGGAAAGAAAAATTGTGGCAGTAAGGAAGCCTACCACTCACAACTATAAAGATGGAAGTCTTGTTTCCCCTACCATTCCCAAAACTACAATTCTAACACCACAATAATTGGAAGAAAAAGAGAAAAAGTTTTTTTACAGTTGTGATAACAAATATAGTAAAGGTCATAAGTGTGCTGAGAATAAATTACTTTATATAGATTTTGAAAGAGGAGAAAGAAAAAGAACAAGAAACATCAAAAGAAGAGGATATACACTAGGAACAAACCCTAGAGAAATAAGAAATGAATCTGACTATATCTTGTAATGTATTGGCTAGAACTACCACTCCTCAAAATATCAAGATAGAAGGACATATCATGAAGAAAAAGGTAATAGCATTGATTGATTTGGGAAGTACCCAGAATTTTATTCATTGTAACATAGCCAAGGAATTGAATTACTTCCTATATCCAGCACCGGAGTTTCAAGTGATGGTTGCGAGTGGAGGAACCATAAATTGCTCTGGAAAGTTCCATAATATCAAGCTATCCATGGGAGAATATGTGTTGAATATCCCAATGCTTTCCATTCCAATGGGTGGTACTGATGTTGTACTAGGAGTCCAATGGCTACAATTGTTGGGTACAATAGCTTTTAATTTTCAAGAAATTTTCATGATTTTTTCAGAAGAAAAAGAAGTTGAATTAAGGGGTATTGCAGGGAAACCAAGAAAGATAATCAATTCTAAGGGAATGAAAAAGTTTCTAAAGAAAGAAAAATGAAGCGTAATTGTACAATTATGTTCACTAGAGGTTCCCACATCGAAATCATCTATTTCTACAAATCTCCAAAAAGCCTTGGACAAATACTCCAAGGTATTTGAGACTCCCAAAGGCATCCCACCTATTCATGATCATGATCATGCTATTCATTTGATTCTAGGAAGTATTCCTCCTTAAATCAAGCCTTATAAATATCCCTATGCCCAAAAGACTGAAATTGAACGTATGGTTGCAAAAATGTTAGAGGCTAGTAAAATTCAACCTAGTCAAAGTTCTTTCTCTACTCTAGTAGTATTGGTCCACAAGAAATATGGATCATGGTGCATGTGTCAAGATTATAGGGAGCTCAAAAAACTCACTATTAAAGATAAATTTCCCATCCCTGTCATTGATGAATTATTGGATTAATTGCTTGGATCAATTTACTTCACCAAGTTGGATCTTCGTTCAGGATATCATCAAATCATAATGAAGACTGAAGACATTTGTAAAACACCATTTATAAATCATGAAGGCCATTATGAATTTTTGGTCATGCCTTTTGGCCTTACCAATGCCCCTTCTACATTTCAAGGTTTGATTAATTCCATTTACAAACCCTTCCTTAGAAAATTTGTGTTAGTATTTTTTGATGATATACTAATCAACATCAAGTCACGGAAGGACCATGTTCAACATGTTGACAGCGTGCTCATACTATTGGAGTAGAAACAATTATATGCCAAAATCTCAAAATGTTTCTTTGGAGTACAAGAGGTGGAATATCTAGGTCATATTATATCTCATGAAGGTGCTAAGGTCGACCCTAGAAAAATTAAAGCCATTAAGGAATGGAAAATCCCCACATCCATAAAGCATTTGCAAGTATTTCTCGGGTTGACAGGGTATTATCACAAGTTTGTTAAGAATTATGGGAGAATAACAACACCTCTAAAAACATTATTTAA
>APFE030300268.1:235042-285265 GCA_000404065.3 Pinus taeda | reverse complement strand
TCCACAACCTCCTGAAGCTGCTGCACCAATCGTGGCTCCTCCATAATTGTCTGAGACTTCTTCTGGCTCTACATGTTGAGAGGTAATATACCCTCCCTCTCAACCACCAAGTCTCCATCAGTTACCTTACTGCTCAAGGATTTGCATGCATCTTGAACCTCAAGAGCATACAGGTTCTTGACCCATGAACCAATATGCTTCACCTGTCTAGTGATGATGTGTTTGAGGAAAACCTTTCGCTCTCTGAAGACTACATCATAGCCTCTGTCTTCCAGCATCGCAATCGACACCAAGTTTCTCTTCAATCCTGGTACATACTTGACATCGGTCAAGGTAAGGCGAGCTCCATTCTCCCTCTGAAAAATAACCGTGCCTACACCTGAGACACTATACTTCTCATCATTACCCATCCCTATGAGTATCTGGAGATCTTTCTCCTCCAAAGTACTGAACAAAATTTTGTTACCGATCATGTGGAAAGAAGCTCCACTGTCAAGAAACCAACCACTTCCCATCATGGATGAAACCATGCATGTGAAGAGTGTGAAATCCAACTCAAACTGTGAAGCAAGTGCCTCACCTTCAAATCCTTCCCTGGATCCCTTCTTGGACTTCTTCTTTGGGCAATTAGTAGCATAATGGCCCAACTCATGACAACAAAAGTATCTCACCTTCGACTTGTCAACCTTCTTCCCATCATTGGAAGAACTGGATTCGGAAAGAGAAACCTTCCCCTTTCCCTTCTTCACCTTACTCGCTAAGGCACATTTCTCCTCATCATGCATAGATGAAGAACTGCCTCTGGTGTGCCGTTTAATATCCTCTTGCACAAGATCCAACCAAAGTCTCTCCCATCCTGGTAATTTCTCCCTTCCATTCACTGAGTCTTGCTAGCTATGCCAACTCTTAGGAAGGCCAAAGAGAGCTAGACTCACCATATCCTCATCCTCAACAGTTACCCCCACACTTCCCAGCTCATCCCGGCATTGGGTGAACTTCGTGAGATACTGGGGCATATTGTCTCCATTCTCACACCTAATGTTTCTGAGTTTATCCTTGAGCGCCAACTTCCTCTGGTCGCTCTTGCTTTGGAATAATTCTGTCAATGTTTTCGACATCA
The DNA here is from genome assembly GCA_000404065.3 of Pinus taeda. Classification (NCBI taxonomy): domain Eukaryota; kingdom Viridiplantae; phylum Streptophyta; class Pinopsida; order Pinales; family Pinaceae; genus Pinus; species Pinus taeda. The sequence goes on along the minus strand of APFE030300268.1, from coordinate 284,145 downwards.
AATATGGAGAAGCCTTTCCATGGAGGCTGGAAACAATGTGATCCCTCACGCCCTCTAACATAATCCTTCAACACTTTGCTGTCTTCTTTTGCCAATCCCTGACTTGAGCAGCATCAATAGGTTTTGGGACATTCGCATCTATGAACTCCTTCAACCCATTATCATCTAACACTGCCTCCATCCTGTCCTTCCATGCAATATAGTTCGAGCTGACCTCAAGGGCATACTCCAATCGCAATCCGTTGAAAGACATTTCAACTTTGACACCAAGAAAACACTGCTACAAATTCAAATTCCACCAGCTCAAAAACTCAACCGCTTCTGATCTAAAATTCGTGAGAACAAAGTATTTCTTGTACAGAGATCGACTGTATGGGCATTCACAGGATATCTCACCTTCCAAAAGAAGGATGAATCCAGAGGCTACCTGGCCCAATCACAGACTCTGCCTGAAGAAATAAAATGTAAACACTTTCTGAATAATAGATCTGATGATCAATACAACACTGATATCATGTAGAACTTCTTCTATAAATCAGCTCGCTCTGATACCATGTGTAAATTTTGAATAATATGACACATATTCATAGAGCTTATCCCGTTTATACATGATTGTGGAATACATGCATAATACATAACCTCCTCTACATTGATCATCAATTTACAGAAGCATCATTAAAAACAATGAAACATCAATCGCATGCGCACATTAACACAGTATGTAACCCAGGGAAAGCATACAGCTGAAAACCCCACACTATCTGTATATTATAATGATTGAGAACATGTAACAATACATAGTACAATACTCCTCACAAGTATCCAGTACTATCTCCACCTGTTACACACAATACAGCTCAGATCTGATCTCCAAATCTTCCCCGCTGCTTGTCTGCCTCCACTGCGCAATCCTGCAAGAGAATGAATGAATCCAAACTCGTTCCAAGTTCTATTTACCTTGGAAAATCACTCACACTGGAAATCATGTGAGCACAGGCTATAATACTGGGCACATACTGCACAATTCTCATGGGCATACTCAATCCATTGATTGTGCAAGATCTCATGCACAACTGATAGTCACAACTCACTCTTTCACTTACCTCTAACACTTGTCTCCACTGAACTGTCCATGCACTGAGTTAACTGATGTATTCTTCAGTTGCATTATGAGTTAATAATTAGTGAATTAATTAATAACTAATTCACACAACTCATCACTTAGTCTATTGGTTAGTTAGACTAAATACAACTAGTTCAACTAAGTCAAACTAAACACAACTCCATTAACTGCTCATCTAACTCCACAAAACTCAACCACTTGAGTTCTAACTGAAGTCCTTCATGCAATGGCTCAGTCAACCCATAGGTAACCACGTGATTCCTTCAGGAAGTTGCATGTGCCACATCTATAGCTCCAACTGAAGTGCTCCAAGAGAATAAGATAAAGTTTAGAGTCCAAGTATTACTAAGGGCTAATAATATTTGACTGTTTCTATTTTTACCTGACAGTCTACAAAAAGACTCTGATCACACCGTTGTGATCGAAAAAATAGAAGTCCATCTATTTTTCCCAACATGACCAATCATCCATAAACAGCATCCTGCAACTCATAGACCATGATCCATATGTCTAAAAATAGACATAGTCTAAAAATAGACTTTGCGCCAAAACTTGCCCGCGGGACCACTTAGTGAAGGCGACTCCTTTCCACTAAGCTCCATCATCTTGTTGCATTCTCAACAAGTATTTCTTGTTGCACACTTTTCAACAGACTTTCCTAATTATGATTTATTCCATGATGTTTAAAAAAATGTAAGGTTGATGTAAAGGGTTAATGTAGTTCTAAGTGTAGTGTATGTGAAAAGCAAATTTTCATATCATGCTATAGAAAATAAGACTCCTTATGAAATGTGGTTTGGCCTCATTCCTTTGGTAAAGGCATATTAGGGTCTTTGGTTCTACCTACTAAGCCTTAATTCCAAAGGAACAAAGACGCAAGCTTGATGCAATGAGTTGGAAGTGTATCTTCTTGGAATATTAGTGTATCTCCAAGGCATGCCATATTTATAATAAGGTAAACAAAAAGTTTATTCTTTCCGAAGATGTAGTTTTCTTATATCTTCCAAGACCAAGAACACTTTAATTGACTACAACTGGATCATTTGGATAAATTCACTCATGTACGACAATACCATGAATTTGACAATGAGGTTCCACATCTTGAAGAGGGAACACCTTTCTTAGATCAATCTCTAGAATCTCATTCTTAAGCATAATCATTCCCTCATGAAGTGTTGGCAACTTCATCAAATCAAGAAGAGCCTTTCAATGATGTGATTAAATGGATTTGGACTTTGAATATTGATGCAACCCCATATTAATCAATGGAACAACTTGAACCATCTTAGAAAGGCCCCCCAAAAATACTCGTCAAAACACTTGAAAGTGTTTAGCTTGGTGGGGTTAGAAATACATGAACTAGAGGTTCCACCAAACAAGATGGAGGTGATGTGGATAATTCATATTCAACAGATACAGATGATATGGGTGTTTATTATGATTGTGAATTGAATTGATCTACTAAATTTGAACAAATTCCTTTAAAAATGTTGCTTCTCATGATGTATAGAAGGAATCAATGTAGGAGTATGATGTTGTCATAAATATTGAAACATGTAAGTTGGTGGAATCTCCATTCAGAGACAAACCAATTAGTTGCAAGTGGGTCTACATAAACAAGTAAAAATAAAATGGCTCACTTGATAAGCACAAGGCAAGGCTTGTGGAAAAAGGAATTTCATAAAAGGTGTTAGTTACAAGGATACTTTTGCATCACGATGAAATGGGTCACCATTCAATCTATCTTTTCCTTGGGATCTCAGATTGTATAGAAAGTATATCAGATGGATCTAAATATTGCTTTCTTCACTAAAGACTTAAAAGGGAACATCTTTATATCTCAACCAAAAGGTTTTGTTGTAAAGGGACATGAAAAGAAAGCATGTAAATTCATTAAATCCTTATATGGCCTAAAACAACCATTGTGAGCATAGTATGAAAAATTAACTAAGCATCTTTTAAAATTGAATTTCAAACACTTTATTCTAGATGATGCAACGTTGCTTGTCAAAAAAATTGGAAAAACTATTGTATATATTGTAGTGTATGTAGATGATTTGCTGATAATATGGAATAATGAAAACAATCTTGCATCCATAAATAAAGCATTGAAGAGGAGCATTGCACTAACTCAACATCCAACACATATATTCATCTCCCAAAAGCACATTGGAAAATTGTTAAACATGGTTGGAATCACTAAATGAAATCCTCTATCTACTCTAATGTAACATAATTTAAAGCTTGCATCAAAACAAGGGAATGACTTTGAGGATTCAACCAAGCACAAATAACTTGTGAGAAGTATTATCTACCTCACGACTCTAAAATTAAATATTCATTTATTGTAGAGATTTTTTCTAGATTCAGACAAAATCCTTGTGAAGGACATTGGTATGTTATAAAAAGAGTTATGAATTTCTTAAAAAGAACTTAGGAATTTGGATTCAAATATTCAGAGGTGGATGACTTCAACTTGATTGGATATTCTTATTTATACCTGATGGAGACAAAGAAAATGGAGTATTAACTTCAAACCATCTCACGAGTCTTAGATCAATAACTATCTCTTGGATGTCATGCAAACAATCAATTGTAATAGATTCCATGACAAAAATAGAATATTTGGTAGTTGCAAAAGTGACAAAGGAGATCATACGACATATATTCTACTCATGTTCTAGTTGACAATACTTTTGCAATCAAGTTGGCCAAGAATCCCATATTTCATGATTGAACCAAACACATTAATAAAAAGTGTTGGGTGTGGACTCTGATTATCTTCTTTATTCAGAGGTATCATTGCATTGGACCCCAATTCCTAATGGTCCGTTTAATCGCTGTCAAGGGATTCAAGGAGGGGTATGAGCAGGACGATTTTTTTTATGAGCCCCAGCTGGCAGTGGTTCAGGGGTAGCGCTCCCAAAGCTAAAAATATATGTAACATTGCCTTGTAAAATATTGTAATTTCATAGTCAATCTGCACCATTCGTTAGGCGGGTGATCTAATAGTAGAAGTTATGTTTAATTTAGGGTTTTTTTCCCTAGAAGGAAACCCCTTGATTTATATGAGGAAATTGTATTGTGACGATGTACATGTGTATTATGAGCAAGAAAGAGAGAGGAGACTACATGAGAACAAAGAGGAAATTACAATAGATTTCTTGTAGGTTGTATCTCTTCATTTTGTTGGATAATATAAAAGGAAGGACTGGTTGTTTCTCTGTGGATGTAGCCCAAATTTGGTGAACCACATATATCTATGTCTCTCTTATTTTATGTGTTTTTCTGTGTTTGTATTTCTACAATATCTTATGTGTTGCACAACTCTGTAATATATAATTTTCTAACAAAAAGTATCATTTGATTCGATACATGTAGAGGCCAAGACTATTCATTTAAAACATTGTTCCTAAAATGGACAAATTTTAGACATCATCACTAGAGCACTTGGAAGATAAAAGTTTAAAAGATTTAGAATGAGGCTTGGGTTCATAAACACCTATTTAGCTTAAGGGAGAAATATTAGATATAATCCTTAGGGATTTTTGTCTTATAAATAAAATCAGTGGAATATGAAGATGAAGGGACCCTTGAAAAATGAAACAAAGGGTCACCCCATTGTATGTATCTAATTAGACATTAATGGACACAATATTGGGGAAATGTCCATCTTGGCCTGATAAAAAGTGAAGGGCACTACGTAGATATATGTGGATAATAGAGTTGAAGTTGAAGATGAAAATGAAACTGCCTTTACAGCAGTAGTAGTGAAATATCATGAGAATCTAGCATTGGATGTTCTTAAATACATGGATGCGAATCACAGAAATTTTAGATCTATAATGGGAGTACTAAGGAAAATAATAAAATAAGAGCTATGAATTTTTAAAGGAAAAAAATAAACTATTTTCTTTATTGTATTTTCATATTATCTCTTTATAGGTTTACTCAAATGTCAAGTGCAGACACTTGTTGAATGTGGAATTAAATTCCACATCTAACAAGTACCCTCTATGCATATTTCTGAGTAGACCCACATCAAAAAATTGAAAATAATTAGAAAAAATGTGTTGATTTTCACATATTTTCATGTATTAATACAGTTTTTCGTGTATATTAACTTTTTTTCGATGTAGATCTACTAAGAAGTAAGCAGAGTGGGTACTCATTGGATGTCAAATTTAAGTATGCATCCAACGAATGTCTACACTTGACATTTGAGTAAACCTGTAAGGAGGTAAACTGGAAATGCAATTGAAAAAATAGTGTTCTTTTCATTCCAAAATATTTACCCCTAGGGATGAAATTTTCATCTTTTTATTATTGGTCTTTTTAAAGTTAATTTTTTTAGTAGATATTTTGTTTTGAGGCATATTTTTGACCTCAAAATGCCCTTGATAAAATTTTAAAAGAACAAAAAGAGAACTAATTTTTAAATTGTATTTTTGGCTTATCTCTTTATAATTTACTCAAATGTCAAGTGTATGCATTTGTTAGATGCTAAATTAATTCCATAATTCTGCATCCAATGAGTACCCACTCTGTATACTTTTGGACACAACATTAAAAAAAAAATTGAAATACATGAACAACTGTGTTTCTTTATGTTTTTCATATACTTTCAATTTTTTGGTTGTGGTACTAAAAAATATGCAGATTGGGTACTCATTGGATGCCAAATGTGAAATTTAATTCCACATCAAACATGTGCATGCACTTGACATTTAAGTAAATCTATAGAGAGATAAGACATAAATATAATTTAAAAAGTAACTTTTACTTTTTCCTCCAAAAATACGTACTCCTAGGCATAATATTATCATTTTTAATCTTATTGATTCTTTTAAAGTTGATTTACTACATTTCTTGTTTTTAGGCCCATTTTTATCTCAAGATTCTCTTGATGACTACAATGAATATTGAATTTTATTATGATGTTGAATTAACATTTCAGAGGGAGTGGATTGCAAAACCCAGATAGGATGGAAATGAAAGTAGGTATGGAAAAGTTGCCATAATTGTAGTAGAAGGAGCAAGCAAAATGAAAGTAACCATTAGAATCATTGAAATTGTTGTAACAATGTAAGACGAGATGAAGGAAAATTATGCTATTTTCTTATTTTACAGAGGCTGACAAAAATGTTTAATCAACAATAGGTACAATACACACATATGTAAAATAAGAACCAACTAAATAAGAAAAAAAAGATGAGGAGATATTTAAGAAGAAGACCATGGTAAAGTTGATGTTGAAGAAAAAGAAAAGGTATGTATAATATAAAGTTTTCATAAAAAGGAAAAGAAAAAGCCTATACAACATAGCACTAGGGACAAATTGCACCAATATCCAGAAGTAAAGAAGGTAAAACACGTTTTTTGAATTGATATTAAGTGTTGTAAGCCTGACTAAGACTTAGACTGATAAGTGATCATGTTATGAATTTTATAAGGATTGTAAGCATATGTAGGCATTGTCAAATGTAAAATTGCAATAGCTAGTGTTATAATCATTAACATTCTTAATTAAGTGGGAGTATTAAAATGTCACTACCACTACTAATTATATAGAGTTGTAGAAGGGTCTCAAAATTGACTTTTAGAAGAGTTTTTTCTTTATTAACCAAAACTAGGAATATTTATATTAATATTAAAATCAACGTTTGTAGACATGGCCTTAGATTAAAATTGCAAAAATGGAGATTTTCACTCAGACCGCTAATAGAGATGAACATTTCTAGTATTTATAACCAAGATTCTCTATTTATATCCAATACAAAACTAATTAAATTATCAGTAAAGAGTCCCCAAAACACCCTAATATCTTAGCATATTTAAATTACATACAAACTAAAGAGGAGAAGGGGGGCTAGCATTAGTGCCCTTGTCAAACTTATCAGAATGAAAAGCATTCAAATATAGAAGACATCCTATGGTTAGAGAGGATGAATGAACTAGAGAGAATATACCTTGAATGTGTTGGCTTGTAGAAAGTTGGAGTTTTAGAAATTGTTGGCAAAGTGCTATCAACTAATGCTCAATAACATGCCTTTTCACTCTATGCTTTACCAATAATTCCATGACCACATTCAAATATGACATAGTTTGGTTATGGTAAAGTTGAAGATGCATCAATTCTTGTCGCAGTTGTGCTAGGGAATCTTCCCACTTCTACTTCACCATGCACCCAAAGGAAATGAGCCCAATTGAAATCACAAAGGACACATCGTCCCACCACACCAAAACAAAGGAAGGCCCCTTTTCTACCACTGAAATCCCCACCCTGAAAAGGAAGCACTAGGATTCCAAAGCCATGCCACCACCCAGACATAGGGAAGGAGAGAAACTAGAAGAGAAAAGATAGAAAGAGCCAAATTTCCAAGTTTCCCCTAGGAAAATAGGGAGGGAAACTGCCAAATCCAAAGATAACACAATCCATGCCAAATTAGAAATAAAAACACTAGGAGACTGATATTGAAGTATTACCAGAATAAACACATAGAGAAAATTCACATCCATCCCAACTTGTTGCCAAGACCCCCGAGATACCTTCATCTTACCAAAAATATTCAAAGAGACTCTAATTAAATAATTCATAGGGGGGAAACGATACACAAGGGCTATGTTAAAACCAATCACCACAACACCCTCATGGAGCCCCTTACTAGGCCTAACCACCACCTTTGCAATCCTAACCCATATACATAACAAAGGCAGAACTTCAAGGACATACATATCCCATAAATTGAAATCATCATATCTTGTTGTGCAAGACTAATAATAGATTTATCTGAAATATCATACATAGAACTCAGTAACTCTAAAATATTCTGGATTGCAAAACATTCCAACGCTGACCTCTTCACTTGATGTTCAAATGTCATCCCTTGCAATCAGAGCATTAAGACATGTAATTGAGGTGTGGACCATTAGTGCCAAAGGATTGTGAAGGACTGGAAACCCATCTCTCGCTAAAGAAAACCAAACTCCTTTGCCTACAAATTCAATGCAACAATAACACTGCACTCCTCCCAAGATGAACCATGATAAATTTCTCATGGCACTCACAAATTTGCAACCTTGGGAGTACCAAAGAATGATTAACTTGCATAGGGGGCATGTGGAGGAGGGGAGGATCCACAACATCTAAAATCATATTAACTCAATTTCATCCTTGTTGGACAGACTCAAATTGATATTTTGTTGTATAGGTTTGGCCAATCCAACTCCCAATTTGACCTTTTGTAGGCAAAGAAAGAGTTATGGGATAGGAGAGTATAACACTTGATTGTTATTTAGTACTAATCTTCTAATAATCTAACTAGATTTTCCATTTCATCCACCTTGTTATTATTATTTCTTAAAACATGAAAGAATTGACCATAATAGAATTAAGAGAGAATTAACCGTATACAACTAAAGATTGAATTGAAAAGATGGTCCTTAGGTTTGGTTCCATTTCAAAGGTGACCTCTAATGAGTTTAGAATTCCCAACTAGGAGAATCCTTTCAATATTGCTACCCTAGACCAGAGAAAGCCCTTAAAAGAGCCCATATGCTTCAACTTGATTAACAGAAGTCATTTCCAAACTCCAAATAATACTAGTATTTAATTGTCCTCCAAGGATAAAAATAACCCCATCTCTATTTTTCTCTCTCTCTATCCACTCTTAGCTACTCTACCATGGAACAAAATTCACTAGAATAGAATCAAAACCCTTTTCCTCCTAGCATCTCGATTATAACACAACCCAATACCCAACTAGGAGTTAAGTTTGACCCATTCAACTCTCAATATGAGTAACAACTCTACCTTCTATAGTTTTCATAGGGCCCATGTGGGTAGCCCATTTTCCATGAGTAATAGGGGTTGATGTGACATCCTTTCGAATTATGGTGGTCAACCACAATTGGTCAACTTTTGAGAGGCATACCTTTTGTATGTGAACTCTCGTTGATACAATTCTTTCACTATTGGAAAGGTCTTTGAGCATATAATGATCCTTGCACTATTGGAAAGACCTTTGAGTGTATAACATTGTCAGAGGGTACAGAATTTAAGTGGTGAAATTTTACCCCCAAAAATAGTCATTTAAGTCCTAAACTAGTCTTGGAATGTTTTTGACTTCAATTCTCCACCTATTTTTTACTTGAATTCTCCACACAAAATGCAACCACTAAAATTGCTCACTCTTGTATACTGATTTCTTTGACTTTTCCAAATTAAAAACATTAAAGAAAATGACAAATAATATAATCAAAATCAGTAATCCACTACTCTCACCATGAATTTAGTGTTATTTTGTTGTAGATCTAACCCAAGAATATTATAGATCTGATATGAAAATATAAGAAAATGCAAATAAACCCAGAAATAATATGAAATGATTCTTTATTGATCAAACCCTTAAGGTAGGGCATCACCATACATTCACTCCTTAAGGAAGGAGAATACTCCACAAGCCATATGCTTATTCATACAAGAATACTTCTCTTCATATCCCTCCATGTGGAGTGTTTAACCTCTATATAGGCCTCATACATACAATACCATGCATCATTACCATGGTTTCCTCATACCATCAACTAATACCATGGGCCCCTTACATTATTATTAACTACTTGTGGTCCCTTACATGACATGGGTTAACTACCTTATTTATTACTATGGCCCATCCCATTATTACATTATTACCTTGGGTACCTCCCTCGGTACCCCATATTACCCCCCCTGGGTATATAACATTCCACCACCCTTAGCATGTTTCGTCCCCGAAACATGGGAAGAACACAAATAATAAGATCTACTCAAAAGAGTAGTCCACTGGTACCATGCATGTGCATCTAGCCATCCAAGAGAAAGGTGAACCCTCGATCTCGCTGGTGCCACGCTCACTTGATATGGAAGTTGACCATGGCAGCTCTTCTGTGTTGTGTAGTAGGTGGATCCTCGCTCCTCGCTATCCGTCATACGGGGGTTGTTGTCCTTGTGGCTAATAGGTTGCCATTTTGTTAGTTGTTTTCTTGCGGGGTGATGTGGGTGATGATATGTTGAAGTTTTAACCCACGGTGTCTTTTTCTTTAATTCACCCTGTTGAGGTGCCTGTTGTGGTGTCTTCTTCTCCAATATAACTTCAACCACTGAGTTCTCCTCTGTTGTATCTGCTTCAGCCTCTGTTTGTGTCTGATTGTCGACCATAAACTACTCATCATCTGATATGTCAGACCCTGGAACATCTTTTGCTTCAGCCGCCTTGGACTCTATCTGTTTCTTAATGGAAATATCCTGTAATGTAATTTTCTTCTTTTTATACCAGAGCTTCAGGAATTTATTCTGTACATTAATATTGATAGTACCCACGGATTCCATCCAAGGATATCCCAAAACAACATCCATGTTATCCATCTCTGAAGCATAAAAATCACCATGCAACACATACTTATCCATAGAAATCTTCAAATCCTTATACATGTGAACATCCTCATCATCCACCTGTGTGTTTTCAATGTGTTTGGTTGGAACTTGCAATTTTTTTGCCAAATTAACATTGATAAAATTATGTTTGCAACGAGGATTTATAGATACAACGATCTTCTCCTTTTGAATCAACCCATGAACCTGTAATAAGGATATACCAGTAGGAAATAGACCCATATGTTTCTTCTTATCTTGTTTTCTGGCATGAGACCATCTGTCTAAAAGTAATTTCTCAAATTCTTCATCGGGCAGGTTGGAACACTTCTTTTGGTTAAGTAATCCCCACCATGTGGCCGCCTCATCTCTAAATTGCTCCACTACCCACCATTTCCAATGGTTGTTCCATAACCACTTCTATTCTTTTATGTATTCTCATAGTAGGACCATTATATTTTTTCTGTAATAATTCCCTGGAGTACTACAGGAAAATGATCAGCTCTAATTGAAATCCTTTTTATTGAAGCAAAGAAGAAAGCTTAGTTAAGGATAAAGATTCACCTAGGACCATTTGTTTGCAACAACAGAAGCGGGGGAAGAGGCAAAGGAACCCTAAGGATTGAGATTGAAAAAGAGTTTCATCTGGCCTTATGATCCACATAGCTTCATCTGTGACAGAAGGAAAAAAGCATAAACTATCCCCCTACATCCATCATAGAATTCAGAGATAGAACAATATGCAAATCAAAATGAATGGGTGGAAGGAACACTTATAGAACAAGATAGTGAACAAGTTGAAGTAGAAAATGTTATGAAGGATTTCGAAAAAAGACTTGATCTGGATTCTTTTGAACAGGTGCCTGAAGAATCTTCACAGAAACCAACATAGGAGCATAGTGCACAAACATCAGGACAACTAGAGACTTTAGGATAGGGAAAAGATTCAGGGTCATAGAGCATTTCAGAGGAATTGACCCAGATTGATACAAACATGAGAAACCCTCCTGTACTACAAACCCCTCTTAATGAGGAGGGAATTCAAAAAAGAAGTAGGAATGAGGCCAGCCCCTCTACAGTGCCATTGGACCAGGTATATGTGAAGAGGCAGAGACTGAATCCTCTGTCTAAACATGAATATGAAGAGACAAGAAGTGACACAGTACATACAACATTAGTAGGGGAGACACCATCAACCTCTCAAACATAGGCACTAAGCAGGTAGCAAAGTGTAGAAGTGTCATCACTAAAGATAGCTTCAGAGCAGAGCCAGGATTTGAAATAAAAGTACAAAGAGATTAAAGCTAGGAATGAGAAGCTCAAAGCTCAAACCTATGCCCACTATCTAAAAATGGCTCCTACAAATCAGAAAAGGTTGATGTCAGCCTTTGACATCAAAGAGGGAAAGATGCAAATGAGATTTTTGAAGCCAACAGTACAATAGCCAAAGTCCATGGCTGATTATTTAAGAACAAATTTTGAAGTTCTTGCCAAATACATCCACCCAATTGATAAGATCGAGCTCCATAAGCAAACGGGTGAGATGGTCTATTCCACATTGACCAGTACAACCATCACTACACGTCAGTTGCAGAACTCTCTAAGTAATACTACAGCACAATTACAGATGGAAAAAAACCTCTTCTCAGGCTAAGGACACTAGGATAAAATCATTGGAAGACTTGGTGATTGAGTTGGGACATGATTCCAAAGATGTTAAAGAAGTTGAAAAATTGATAAAGAAAAAGAATGAGGACATTGTTGCACTTAGGAAACAACTTAAACTCCCTCCCCTCATACAGCCACAAAATGCAAAAGTAATTGAGAAACAAAATGAGGAAGAACTATGGACTTGATCCTTAAGTTGAATGAGCAGTTAAAAGAAACAGAGCAAGAACTAGGAAAAGCTTTGCAGTCCAAACAGGGTGAGCCAACCACCATTCCTCAATGTGTAATACCCATGGTGTCTACAATAGTGCCATCTACTATTGCAACATCTTTTCCACCCAACGTTCCTCCAGCAACAGCTCTGCCAGTAACAACAATAGCAAGTACATGAGAAGCAGCAGCAACTTCAACAAAGAAAATTGAGGACTTAACAAAGTCCATGGAGGAAATGAAAATCCAAGCAACTAAAATAAAGAAACTAAAAGAAACAGTTACCATCTTGGAAAGAAATTATGAGCTATCACAGATTAATTACACTGAAGAAGAGAGAAAAAATAGAAGGATGACTGAAAAAATCAAGACATTAGAGAATGACTTAACATTGGAAAAGCCTTTGAGAGATATTAGAGAAATTTTATGGACCAATATCATTGATTCCATCAATGATATTTGGTCTGCTATTCAGATCATTTTTGAACAAACTGAGTTAGTTAAACTAGTTACAGAAGCTATACAGAAGACCAGGGAAGAATTGGGAGATAAACCTGAAGAGGCAACCCAATTGATCAACTTCTTGAATAGTAAAAGCAAGCAATAGCTAGAACAATGGGATATCAAGGATCGGACTGGTACTATCCTTGAAATTAGGAAAGTTCTTACTAAGAAGAACTTAATGCTGAACGTGGAGAGAAGATGTCAAAGTATTCAAGAAGACATAGATGATTTTATAGTAAAATATGTAATTCTAAGAGATAAATGACTTCCAAGTCCACTGGTCATATACGACAAGCTGATGACTCATGAGGACTACATTGAGAAACTGCACAAACAAGACAAAAGTCAAGCTAGCTCTTCCACAGTGAAAGCACTACCTACAGGAAAAGTGTTGTATGATGGTTTGGAAAATCTTTTCTATATTGAGCATGAAGTGAAGCACCTATTCACAGTCCTGCCCAATTTTGCAAAATACACTGAAGCTGATGAAATATACAGGAAATTGATCAAGATGAAGATACCAAATGAATAATGGTGGACCAGCATGACCGATATCCTATAATTTACTATGGTAAGTCAGAGGTAAATAGAAATATTTACTAAGGTAAAGGTTGGTAAACAAGTAAAGAGTATAAGAAACAGGTAAAGAGTATCAGTAGGGAAAAGTAAGCAAAGATCCAGCACACAATTACTAAAGCAACACCAAGAGGCAAATATGAGTTTCAACCTCCAGCTCTTCCATAAATAAAGGGACAGCAGCAATCAGTTTTACATCTGCCTCTATCTTTTTGTAAAAGATATTTTGTATTCCCTAGAATAAATCTCATGTAGTTATGAGATATTTTTGATGTATTTTTTGTATAAATACTTCTCCATTAGAAGTATTGTGGGTGGATTCTATAACATCTCTGTACATATATGCTATCAAGCTGACAAAGCTTTTGTACTCAAATCTGGATTTTTTCTAAATAAACGAATGAAAGTTGAGGACATTTCATCAGATACTCATGCAGTATAATTACAAATAAGTATTCTATCCTTGTGATTTTATGTGATTTCTATATGTTTCGATGTTTCATGCATCCTAAATCTAAATGGTAAAATAGTCAAAGTGTATCAAAATTAGCTTTATTGCTCTCTGCTATCAACAGTTTACCATTTATGTGTTTTCTTCTAAATTATTTCGATAAAGGAATTCTTAACTGAGCCTCTATCCCTGTAGTTTCTCTAATAGGTCCCTGGTATAGGATTCTTAATTTCCATGTGCTAGTTGACCTATATTCCTTTCCTCTTTCTAATCCTAACTTGAGGATTCTTAATTGCCCTCTAGTTTTGAGAAAAAATATCATCCATTCAAGCCCCCAAGTTTGTATTTATTCTGCTATCCTACCTGTTAAACTCACACCTCAGCAATCTGACTTGATCCAGTGAATTATCCCTGATTGACTCCATAGCTCAATGGCCAAAAATCCTAGTTTTCCCATTTGTTTTAGAACTCCACCACTCTCAAACAAAACAACCTTACCGAACATTAATAGCTAGCCTAATATCATATCAAAACATAGCTAAATCATAAAGAGAGAGCCCTCTTTGGACTTAGGTGGGCTAGCACCCAAGTCTAAAATATTGGTTTGTAGTTACCTTGGATCCTTTCCTTCTTTCAAATAACTTCTAAGGAAAATCCGAGTGATACTATAGTGGTGACTCCACTAGGTAAGAACTAATCCTCAGTCAAAACAAACCTTTAAGAAACCTAAAAAGCTTAATTTGAAGTATCTTAAAGGATTGATAGAAGTTATTTTGAACAATCCACAAAGAATAGCATTAAAAGGCTCGAAATTTGGCTTCGGGAAGAACTCATAACACTAGGGCTAACCTTGATCCAAATCCTCCCCTTGTGTTTGAAAATCCCAACCTGATTCGGAGAATCATTAGAAGACAAGAAAGTTCATTGAGCCCCAGACCTTTATTCAGATCGCATTCATGTCCTGTTGAGTGGATTTTCTTAGAAGATCTTCCTTTTGACGAACATTTTGAACTCTCTCTATTTAGAACCACATCTGACAGTGAACTATTGGACTTATTCCAAGATCCAGAATTCCTCAGAGAATTTGAAACCCAATGAGTCAATTTGTCAATTGATCGATATCTGCAGAATTCCACACAGTCATCTCTTACCACCGATAGAACACCTGAACTTTATGAGACTACTTCTCTTTTTGCTAGTTCATCATTATTCCCTCACTCTTCTGAAATCCATTCCACTCCTCCCTTCATCCCTTCACTTCCTCCCTAGCCAATCATCACACAAAATCCCACCACTACCTCTAGTTCTTCCTCCACAACCCAAACACCTCATGTTACCCCAACTCCCGTTCATACTACTACCCAACCTAGAATCATGGCCAATAGATATGCTCCCCATGTGATTCTTGCTCCCCTAGGTGCCATGCCTCAAGACTATCAGAGTAAAATTACTACGTTTGATGGCACTGGAACCTACACAGCTCAGCAACACACTAAGAAAATGACTGACTCTTTTGAGATATATGAAATTGACACAGTTGAAGTTCAAATGAGAATTTTTGTTCAGAGTATGACTAGGGAAGTTAGAACCTGGTTTATATCTTTAGCCCCCCAAAGTATAGATAGCTTAAGAGTTCTCTAGCAACAATTCTTGAATAGGTAGAAGAAAAGGAAAGACCCCCTACAGATTTTATCTGAATATGAGAACCTTAAAAGGGGACCTCATGAAACTGTTCAGGACTATTGCACTAGGTTCAATAGTTTTTATAGTGCCATTCCACTCGACCTTAGACCCCCATCTGGTCTAGCCCTGGTCAAATTTCCTAATGGATTTGATTCAGATATGGATTTCCAGTTAAGAGAAAGGAACCCCCCCCACTCTAGAAGAAATGCAGAGTATAGCAGTAAGTGTTGAGGCTAACCTACTTTCCAAAAGAGCCAAAGCTAGGAACAAGAGAAGAATACCTGTAAAAGAAGAGAATGCACTCTTTGAACAAAAGATGGATGTTATAGTTAAAGGAATGGATAGATTGTTGGACAGAGTTGAAATAATTGAAAGGAAATCTCCTTGAGATGACCACAGGCTAATTCAAGGAGAAATCCTAAATTTAGGAAAAATTAGAACCAAAATGTTGGAAAGAATATCCCTGACTAGAATATTAGACCACCTTTCCAAGAAAACTATGCAGAGGCCTCCCACTCAGAAGACCCTGAACAAGACACACAGATAAATTTAATGGGTCTAGATGGTGAGGAAGATGTCTTCCTAACTCGGGACAACCAAGAGTCCCATATATTGCAACATTTCCAAACCTAAACAAGAGAGTCATTTGATTTCAGGCAGGGATATGATTCTATTATTTTTGAGGTACATAAGCAGTATAATTTAAGAAGTAGAAGTATTGATACCCTAGAACCAAACCAGAAAATAGGTCCTAATCAACATAAAAAGGGTAAAACAGTTCCAGTGACAAAAACGCTTCAGATCCTTTCTAGAAAAAATCAAAATCCTCCCATCCCCACCATAGAAGATGTGTTTGATAATCAACCCAATAATGAAAAACCTTCCACTTCATTTGCCTCCAAGGAAAAGGTGGAAGAGTCTCCAAAGATCGTGTTAGAAAAATCAGCAAAGAATGTCCCAAATCATGAAAGAGAAGAAAATATAGAAAACACTACTGCTAGAACTCCAAATGTTCAAACAGACAAAGAACCTTTTCCATTTAACCTTGGAGCAGAGGTGGCCAAGCTTAAAACCTCAGTTCCTTTGAAAGAACTAGTAAAACATGATGTTTACAGGTCTTAGATAAACAAATCATTAAAAATCACTGAAAATGAAGACTCTGTAAATCTCTTTGATGACCAGCCCAAGTTAATTTTTGGCCCTGAGGTAAATGGGAAACCAATGGAAGGAGGGATACCCCCTTTCTATGTTAGTCTCAATATCCATGACAAGATTTTGCATAATGCCATGTTTGACTCTGGTGCCTCACACAATCGCATGCCCAAGTCTATTATGGAGAAACTCAACTTAGGTATCACTAGACCCTATAGGGATTTACTTTCTTTTGATTCAAATCAAGTGAGGTGTTTAGGACTTATAAAGGATTTGTGTGTCTCTTTGATTCAATACCCTGCCAAAACCATACTCATGGACATAGTGGTAGCAGATATTTCACCTGAGTATGGCATGTTGTTGTCCAGATACTGGGGTGCCAAACTTCAGGGGTCTCTAAAATTAGACATGTCATGTGCTACCATATCTGTTTTTGGACAACCAAAGAAGCTATATAGAGAAACTTTAATGAAGTATGTAGTGAGCAGTCAGGAGAGACCTCAAAACTTTCCTATTTACTCAATGCATTCTGATATGGATTCCTTTATTCTCTATAATGCAGAAACTAATCCAAAAGATACTCCAAATGATATAGAAGCAGAACCAAAAGAAATTATAAAAGAAAAGTCAACTGTCCAAATTCAAGAGATATCAGATGACAAAGAAAATCTAGATGCCTTAGTTAAGAAAGATTCCACTACCCCGGATGAAAACTATGAACATGAAATCTTATGAAATTTAGATTTTGATGGTTCAGTAAACAAATTAGGTGCAGGAGCAGGAATATGGATACATAACCTAGAAAATGATCATGCAGAGGGACATGCCTATAGATTAAATTTCAAATATATAAACAATATGGCAGAATATGAAGCACTTTTGTTGGGCCTCAAGCTAGTCAAAGGATTAGGATCTATAAGGGTATCAATCATGGGAGATTCTAAACTGATAGTTAAACAGATTAAAGGAGTTTACATAACCAGAGACCCAAGATTAGGACTTTACAGAGGTATAGTTGTAGAAATCCTTAACACTTTTTTAGAAAACAAGCTTGCAACCATCCCTAGAAAACATAACATGCAAGCTCATAGCCTGGCTATGTTTGCCATCACCTGCAAATTGCCTTTTCAACCCAATCACCAGTATATTGCTGAGGTTAGGCATAGGCTAGCTATACCTGATAATCTTAAGAACTAGCAATTTTTTGAAAACGATAAGCAAATTAATCACTTTCTGACATTAGATGAAGAATTCGCTAGCATTAATATAGATGTATACATAGTTTCAGATTTCGATCACACTAATGAGTTAGACATTAAAAAATTGGAAGAAAATTCAATAAACATGCTTCACCCTAATAAATTCATAAAAATAGATATTCAGGACTTAAAGCAAATGGATATTGATGAAATAATTGATGATGAAAGTAAAGTCATAAATCTCAAAGATAACCAATTACCCAAGGGATTAACTCCTTCGGAGGACTTATTTGACTCCAATGATATTCCTAAAAAGCCTAAAATGGAGCCCTTGAAAGCGGACATTGAAGAATGAAATATAGGAACTCAAGAGAACCCTAAGATGATAAAATTGTCTAAATCATTACCCCCTGATGAAAAACTGAAATATATTGAGCTAATGAAAGAATTCTAGGATGTTTTTGCCTGGATTTATGAAGACTTAAAATCCTATGATACCAGTTGTTGACATTATGATACATATGTTGTACTTGATGGCAACCCACCCATCTCAAATGATAAATTATAGTGCAGCAAAGTTATTTTCTGGTTCCGCAAGTGCACAGATCAAAGGATGCGGTCATCGGCAGGTTGCACAGGAGAACCGTTGAAAAGGTGCGGATATGTTCGCAGGTCTCCCGCACAAAAGGTGCGAACCTAAAATGCACATCTTTCATGCAAAGAAAAATGCGCATCTTATGTTTGTTCCATGGTATTTAGTCCGACGTTTTTTATCCTATGATTTTGGTCTGTGGTTTTGGCATCTAAAATATTGAACCCAGGTTTTGGATCCCTAGTATTGTTTCTCAATGGTTTTAATCCATGGTTTGAGTAAGGTCTTGACTATAAAAGGGAAAGGAGATCAGTTGGAAAAATACAAGCGTTGAAAATCTTAAGAAGAGTAAGATCTGAATTTCTGATAATCGGTTGGTGGGACATAGTTGAATCTGAATGAAGGAGAAACCAGAGCATTATAAGCCAAATCTACTGAAGAGTTGGGATCCCTTTGACGCATGAACAGATCTATGATTTCGACAGTCTGGGGTACGTTTGAGAACTGATAAACTGTCTAAATCTGGAGGTGCACAGGAGCGACAACGGCGCAGTGCAGAGGTGCGCAGCACCAAAGAAGAAGCAGGTGCGAAGGTGCGCAGAACCAGAGAAGAAGCAGGTGTGGAGGTGTGCAGTTGAATCGACGGAGCAGGTGCAGAGGTGCGATGAACAGTAGATAGTGCAGGTGCAGAGTTGCGCAGACTCATCACGGCAGAAGTGCAGATATCCGCAGGTTTCCTTCAGTGAAGTTGCGAACCTTTCTTGAAATATATTTTAGTTGTCTTTTATCTATTTTTGCAGAGATCTGGGTTTAAATTGGTGTCTAGTTACTGGTGTTATTTTCTGGTTACTGCATTCTGAGAAGCTATTTGTTTAAAGGAGATTGGGTGATGCACATGTACTTGATGTTTTGGATCTAGTTTGAAAATTTATGAAATGTTGTCCGTGGAAGAAAAGAGAAGGTTGTAGCCTTCTGTAGGTCAGCACCTACGTACTAGTATTTCAGCTAGTACAAGAGCTAAGGGGGTTGTAGCTTCCTTCTAGAAGAAGTTGGAAATCAAGAGAGGGTTGTAGCTCTCTGCAGGTTGCAGCCTGCGTACTGGTAAAAGACTGCACTAGTACAAAATCATCGTAAGAAGAAGTTTCTAATTGAAAGAAGATAGAGACATATTGCAGCAGGTGGTTTTCACCCACATTGGGTTTCCACCTTACATCTTGTGTGCCTTGGTGTGACTGTCTATTTTG
Source organism: Pinus taeda (assembly GCA_000404065.3). Classification (NCBI taxonomy): domain Eukaryota; kingdom Viridiplantae; phylum Streptophyta; class Pinopsida; order Pinales; family Pinaceae; genus Pinus; species Pinus taeda. The sequence continues at coordinate 264,331 of APFE030300268.1, read as the reverse complement.
TGTTCCTACTCATTATTCTATGGTTCTCACATACAGATTAATGACAAACATCTGAAGAATGAATTAAATTATAAGTTTGGAAGGTATATGCAAGTTTCAATTGTCAGATCCGAATATATTTGTATAAATTGATAACAGTTTGATAATACTGATTCACCCCCCCCTCTTAGTATTATTTCCAACACCAGTATTATACAACACACTATCCCTTTGAAAGAAGATCAGAAACCTTTTAGGAAAAATCTAAGAAGAATTAATCATGTTTTATTACCTTCCATTGAAAAATAGATCAAATGAATGTACGAAGCAGGAATCATTTCCCCCATTAGGTTTTCAGATTGGGTATCTAATCTTGTCCCTACAAGAAAGAAAACAGGAGAAATTAGACTGTGTGTTGACCTTAGAAACTTGAACAAAGTCTCACTCAAAGACAACTATCCCTTACCTAAAATGGATCACATACTACAAAGGGTAGTAGGTTCTACTAGTATTTCACTTTTATATGGATTCTCGGGTTACAACCAAATTTCAGTCCATCCTAATGACCAAGCAAAAATTGCATTCACAACACCATGGGGCACCTTCATGTATGTCAAAATGCCCTTTGGATTGAAAAATGCAGGAGCCACCTTTCAAAGGGCAATGGATATTGCCTTTGCAAAGGAAATCCATGATTTCCTGGTTATATACCTTGATGATATAATAGTCTTTTCTTAGTCAGATCAACAACACCTAGATCATCTCAGGCAAGTTTTCCTTAAATGCAGAAAATTTGGCATCTTTCTAAACCCAAAGAAATCTTTATTTGGTTTGGAAGAAGGAAAACTGTTAGGCCATATTATCTCTAAAGATGGAATCTGGATTGACCCAATCAAGATTGAAGTTATCTTGCAAATACCTCACCCAAGAAACATTAAAGAACTTCGGGCATTTCTAGGGAAAATAAATTTTTTAAGAAGATTCATCTCTAACTTAGCTGAACTAATTAGATTATTGAATAACATGTTGAAAAAAGATTTGACTATTAAGTGGACAGTAGAGGCTAAACAATCATTTGAAGAAATAAAATTAGCCTTAACTCAAACAACAGTCCTCACAAGCCAAAATCTGATCAAGACTTCATTATCTTTTCCTTTCCATCAGAACACACCATAGTTGTAGTCTTACTACAAAAGGATGATCAAGGATGTGAAAAACCATAAGCCTTTTTTAGTAAAGCTCTTAGAGATGCCTCATTAAAGTATAAATAATGGAGAAACAAGATTTTTCTTTGGTAAAAGCTATTAAGGATTTCAAAGTGTATATTTTGTATTCTCATGTAATAGCTTTTGTTCCCAATGTTGTAGTCAAAGACATCCTGACACAGGATGGAGTTGATGGCAAGAGGGGAAAATGGATAGCTACTATTTTAGAATATGATATAGAGATAAAACCTACCAAGTTAATTAAAGGTTAGGGGTTGGCCAAACTTATGGTAGAAACAAACTGCCAAGCCCTAGACATAAATCTGATTGCAGAACTAGATAACGAACAAGAGATGGTGACTCAACAGATCAGCCAGCCCTTTCTAGATTCCCCCTGGTACGCTGATATTATATATGTTCTACAAAACCTGCAGGCTCCTCCAGGGTTATCCAGAACTAAAAGTAGGTTTTTGAAAATGAAAGCTTTGAAATTTTGCATTATGGATAATACTTTATTTTAGAAAAATCATGAAGGCATTTTGTTAAACTATTTATTAAAAGAAGAATCTGACAAAGTACTCCAAGAATTTCATGCAGGGGATTGTGGTGGACATCTCTAATGGAAGTCAACTACTGACAAAATTCTAAGAGTTTGATTTTACTAGTCAACCTTATTTTCGTATGTCAAAAAATTTGTAACTTCCTGCCATAAATGCCAGATCTTCGAAGGCAAAAGAAAACTCTTACTCTTGCCTTTGAAACCTATTTCCACATAAAAACCTTTTCAACAATTGGGTCTTGACTTCATTGGAGAAATTCATCCACCCTCTTCTGCTCAGCATAAATGGATACTCACTGCAACTGATTACTTTACCAAATGGATAGAAGTTATTCCCTCTAGACAGGTCGCTGATATTGTAATAATAGGTTTTCTAGAGGTTAATATTCTGTCTAGGTTTGGTTGTCCTAACAAAATCATCACAGATAATGTTGCAGCCTTCAAGTCAAAAAAATTGATTGATTTTTGTCACAAATATCATATAACAATTGGTCATTCCACAACTTACTATCCTCAAGGGAATGGACTTGCAGAATCCTCCAATAAAAGTCTAGTAAATATTATCAAAAAACTATTGGAAGACAATAACAAAACTTGGAATAAGAAATTAACCAATGCTTGGTGGGCAGATAGGTTTACAACTAAGAAATCAATCGGAACCAGTCCCTATGAGATAGTGTATGGAATGGAGGCAGTTTTTCCCTCATCTTTAGGAGTTCCAGTCATGAAATTACTTCAGGAAACCCAAGTGGAACCAAATGATATACAGAGGAGAATTAACCAAACTATCCAGTTACAACGAACAAGGGAGGAAGTACACAATAGAGCCCAAGCACTACAAGAAAAACTTAAGAAGATTTTTTACAAAAGGACCAAAGAAGAAGACTTATATTTGGGAGACAAAGTGTTAAAGTGGGATTCAAGAAGAGAGGACAAAGGGAAACATGGGAAGTTTCAATTCCTATGAAAAGGTCCATACATAATATATGCCTTTAGAGGAAATAACTCATATATTCTTAAAGAATTGGATGGTGCAGAGATCGAAGGAGGACCAGTCAATGGTCAAATGTTAAAGCACTACATTGACCCAATTTACTAATTTTACCAGTTCAGTTATAAATACTATATCCTTCATAATGTTCAATGTTGATTGGATGGTAATTTTGGAGTTGAAGCCCGAAGAGAAGGCCCTAAGCTTCAAAAGTTTTACTGTCAGTAAATATCAATAAGGAAGCAAGGTAAAGGAGATTTGCATAGCACAATCAAAGTCTTTCAAAGGTCATTGATCTACAGTTCTTGACTTTCCACCAGGAAAAGCCATCCCCAAGTGGAGCCACTGTTATGTTCCTATACCAATAGGTGTCATATATCATGATTGACTTGGTTTAGCTCTGAAATATTTACATACCTTTGCTTTCTGCAAATGTTTTCCATATTTGTAAAAAATCAAAAAATTAAAAAATGTAAAGAGGGTATGCCCTAAAAGGAAAACCAAAGGGAAAAAAGAAGGAAAAAGGTCAAAAAAGATGAAAAATGAACCCCAAGAAAAATAAAAGACCATGAAAGTCTGCAAGCCCAAATGCCACTACTATTCCACTTTTTGTATAAATAATTGTGTGCAACATTGTCACTTATGCCACAATCCATGGTGACCAAATAAGTTTAATCTTGGTTATTCCATGCTTTGAATTTCATGCTTAGAGATAGAGAATAAAATCTGACCAAACTGTTTAATCTTGGCAGATGAGTAGATAGGTAGAGCGAATAAAAGGAGCTCAACAGTTTAATTTGAACCCTTGGGTGTAATAAGGTTGGACTTAGACAGATTTCCAATGTAAAAGAAAAGAAAATGTTTTGATAAGGGTTTGCCAGTTTAAATGCACCCTAATAAAAGAATAAAAAATGATAGGATAAGTAGGTAGGGTAAGTAGATGATTGGTTGCAGAATTATGCATGATGAATGATTATCCAAATATCAAGTCATATACTTTCATCATCAAAAGCACCTAAAGATATGGATGGCAATAAAGACATTTATTTCATGGACAAAAGTCAAACTAATCAACCTCCCCACTCATTTTTCCCTAAATTTTACTAATTTCCCATAAGTACTAAAGGCACCAACAACCTGAAAGTTAAAGGGGCTCAGAGCATTTCTCTGACTTCTGGAGGGACCGGACCCTCGGCCCAATAACTTGTAAGGCCTAAGTGCTAAAACCCCTTCATCAAAAGTCACCACCTTCATAATTCATTCATTTCCTTCAAATCCTTTTCCTAAGGTAAAATCACTCTTTTACTTAGGAAAAATAAAGGTTCTTTACAAAAAACCCCCAAACAAATTTTAGCCTAAGTCATAATGTTGGATGATGAATGTATTTTCGGAAACATTTACTTAGCGCATTTTATTTTTCCATGGTCATATTAACTCTTAATTCTTATTATTTATTTAACTCCCGAAACAAATTACCTTTTCCTGTATTATTAATAAAAATTCCAAAATCAATAATATCTCGTCCCTATGGTTTGAAAAATAAACCAAAAATAAAGTTAATTAAATTGGATTAGTTAATAAAATAGCGATTAATTAAGAGCCAAACCCCCTAACGCATTAAAAAATGGATTAATTAGTCATCTGGATTAATTAATAACCTCTCGGCCAATACCATCATCCCCGATATAATTAATTCATTTTAATTATTTTAGTTATGGAGCGGACCCCCTCCATAAACTCCCTAACTCTTTCCACCGCTGACTGCCATTCGATCTGCCCTCCCTCATCCGACGACTCTCGTTCATATCGCGTAGGCCTTTTGGTCGAATGTTAACCACGTGATGAAATTTGTTTTGACTTTTCGGCAATGCTACGTGTCATCCCATTTGTGGCATCACGCGACCCTCCACTAAAACCACCAACCTCCCAAAAGTTGTGCGATGAAAACCATTTCTGCTCCCGCTTACAGCTTTCGCTAAACGACAAAGTGTTCCATCAGTCAGTTAACTCCAATTGTCGTTTTCCATTCACTCGCCAAATTCCAAAAGGTCATTGACTTTGTACATAAAACAAAAATATTCATGGTTTTCTCTTTTTATCGGAAAAATTAAAAATTAAAAAATTAAAATTAATTAATTAATTAATTAAAATTAACACTAAAAAAATAAAAAAAGAAGTTTTGCTTCCATGCATGCACAGAGTACGTCCAGACCAGCAAATTATTCCCAACCGCCAACCACTATCAATTGCTGAACTCCAGGCCACTACAGACTACTGTGCGCACCCTACAAAACCTTCACCATAGCCATTTGTCCCAACAGTCAACCATAAACATGTATTTACTGCATTTCCTTCTCAGAAACGCTATTTTTGTACTGAATTTCCACTAAATTTCTCTGAACTCAAATAATTCAGTACAATTAAAGTTGTTTCCTAGTCCCAAGACTTCCCCAAGCACTTGTTTTATTTGAAACCCTTGAAAACCCCAAATTTCTTCCTTGAATACACAAGAACCAAGGATGGAAGTTCATGTCGCCCTAGATGTCACACCAATCACTACCCCCCACAGGGATTTGGACCACCTTCACTTGGCCGATAAAGAGTTTCAAATTAAGGACCTTACTTTTGATGAAACCCCCTTGAAGCTACATTGCAAGTATCGAGACAATTATCTAAACAGTGTTGATAAAATAGGTCTTTGGGAGTCAAACCTACCTAAATATCAATTCCCCACTGTCCATATTTTCCTAGATATTGTCCACCAATGCCATGCAAACTATGACCCCAATCTGAGAGCTGTAATGTCCACTGACGAAAAAGTCATTTTCACCATTACAGCTGAGTCTATAAATGAAATGTTGCAATTACAGCCTGGCCAAGACCTCACTCCCCTCTCCATTGCCGATTTACTTGAGAAATCTTCAAGGTTGTCTGGTTCTAAAATTAACCAAGTCTATTAGACCTTCATGGAAGAAAAATATAGGCCAAAACACCCCCCCCTTACATGTCAAGTTTCTTTACTAATCTGGGCCAAGATATCATCACCATGATTGCTTGCATTTTGGGTTTTACTACTAGTGAGTATGTAGATGAGTTGACCTTAGCCTACATGTCTATTTTCACCCCTGGTTAACCTCCTGCAGCCAAATATGACTATGTTGCATTCGTTGTTGATAAGATGCATGACCAATTCATGAGCTTAGAGAATGAGATGGTATTTAAATATTCTTCAGTCCTGTATCATCTTTTCCTCTACTAGCAATCTGATAAATTCTCTTTCTTTGCACAAAAGCTTGACACTAGAGGGAACCTCAGGTCAGTCCTCTTCTAGACTTCCATTTTTCACAATTCACCTTCTTCTCTCTATCCTTATACACATTTTATTGATCAATTTGTGCATCCTGTAACTACCGTGTTGATAGGAAGTCCCCCTCCTAAAATCAATGATGATATCAAGAGAATTCTTCAGTTATCCAAACAATATAAGGTTGGAGACTAGTACTTGTACCAGAACCATACCAAGATCAACATTTATGGGTGTGAGTTACCTCCCTTTAAACTGCCCAAATACCTCCCCATGCAATTATTTTCCCTGGAGTACTAGAGGCAAATGATCAGCCCTGATGAAATCCATTTTATGAAAGCTAAGAATAAAGCTCAGTTAAGGATAAAGGATCACCTAGGACCATTTGTTTACAACAATAGAAAGGCAAGGAAACAGGCAGAGGAAATCCTTGAGAGATTGAGATTGAAAAATAGTTTCATCTGGCCTTATTATCCACATAGCTTCATCTGTGACAGAAGGAAAAAGCATAAACTATCCCCCTACATCCATCATAGAATTCCAGAGATAGAACAATATGCAAATCAAAATGAATGGGTGGAAGGAACACTTATAGAACAAGATAGTGAACAAGTTGAAGTAGAAAATGTTATGAAGGATTTGGAAAAAAGACTTGATCTGGATTACTTTGAATAGGTACCTGAAGAATCTTCACAAAAACCAACACAGGAGCATAGTGCACAAATATCAAGACAACCAGAGACTTCAGGACAAGGAAAAGATTCGAGGTCACAGAGCATTTCAGAGGAGTTGACCCAGACTGATACAAACATGAGCAACCCTCCAGTATTGCAGACCCCTCTTAATGAGGAGAGAATTCAAAAAAGAAGTAGGAGTGAGGCCAACCCCTCTACAGTGCCATTGGACCAGGTATATGTGAAGAGGCAGAGATTGAATCCTCTGTCTGAACAAGAATATGAAGAGACAAGAAGTGACACAGTACAGACAACATTAGCAGGGGAGACACCATCTACCTCTCAAACACAGGCACTAAGTAGGCAGCAAAGTGTAGAAGTGTCATCACTAAAGACACCTTCAGAGCAGAGCCAGGATTTGAAAGAAAATTAAATAGAAATTAAAGCTAGGAATGAGAAGTTCAAAGCTCAAACCTATGCCCACTATCTGAAAATGGCTCCTACAAATGAGACAAGATTAATGTCAGCCTTTGACATCAAAGAGGGAAAGATGCAAATGAGATTTTTGAAGCCAATAGTACAACAACCAAAGTCCATGGCTAGTTATTTAAGAACAAATTTTGAAGTTCTTGCCAAAGACATCCACCCAATTGATCAGATCAAGCTCCATAAGCAAACGGGTGAGATGGTCTATTCCACATTGATGAGTACAGCCATCACTACACATCAGTTGTAGAATTCTCTGAGTAATACTACAGCACATTTACAGTTGGAAAAAGCCTCTTCTTAGGCTAAGGACACTAGGATAAAATCATTGGAAGACCTGGTGATTGAGTTGGGACATGATCCCAAAGATGTTAAAGGAGCTGAAAATTTGATAAAGAAAAAGAATGAGGACATTGTTGCACTTAGGAAACAACTTAAACTCCCTCCCCTCCTACATCCACAAACTGCAAAAGTAATTGAGAAACAAAATGAGGAAGAACTTATGGACTTGATCCTTAAGTTGAACGAGTTTGTTAAAAGAAACAGAGTAAGAACTAGGAAAAGCTTTGCAGTCCAAGCAAGGTGAGCCGACCACCATTCCTCAAACTGTAATACCCATGGTGTCTACAGCAGTGCCATCTACTATTGCAACATCTTTGGCACCCAACATTCCTCCAACAACAGCTCTACCAGTAACAACAATAGTAAGTACATCAGAAGCAGCAACAACTTCAACAAAGAAAATAGAGGACTTAATAAAGTCCATGGAGGAAATGAAAATCCAAGCAACTGAAATAAAGAAACTAAAAGAAACAGTTACCATCTTGGAAATAAATTATGAGCTATCACAGATTAATTGTGCTGAAGAAGAGAGAAAAAATAGAAGGATGACTGAAAAAATCAAGACATTAGAGAATGACTTAACATTGGAAAAACCTTTCAGAGATATTAGAGAAATTTTATGGACCAGTATCATTGATTCCTGGTCTGCTATTTAGACCATTTTTGAACAAACTGAGTTAGTTAAACTGGCTACAGAGGTTATACAGAAGACCAGGGAAGAATTGGGAGAGAAACCTGAAGAGGCAACCCAATTGATCAACTTCTTGAATAGTAAAAGCAAGCAACAGCTGAAACAATGGTATATTGAGGATCGGACTAGCACTATCCTTGAAATTAAGAAAGTTCTTACGAAGAAGAACTTAATGTTGAACCTAGAAAGAAGATGTCAAAGTGTTCAAGAAGACATAGATGATTTTCTAGTAAAATATGACATTCTAAGAGATAAAGGACTTCCAAGTCCACTGGTTATAAATGACAAGTTGATGACTCATGAGGACTACATTGAGAAACTGCACAAACAAGCCAAAAGTCAAGCCAACTCTTCCACAGTGAAAGCACTACCTACAGGAAAAGTGTTGTATGATGGTTTGGAAAATCTTTTCTATATTGAGCATGAAGTGAAGCACCTGTTCACAGTCCAACCCAATTTTGCAAAATACACTAAAGCTGACGAAATATATAGGAAATTGATCAGGATGAAGATACCAAATGAAGAATGGTGGACCAGCATGATTGATATCCTATAATTTACTATGGTAACTTAGAGGTAAATAGAAATGTTTACTAACGTAAAGGTTGGTAAACAGGTAAAGAGTATCAGAAACAAGTGAAGAGTCTCAGTAGGGAAAAGTAAGCAAAGATCCAGCACACAATTACTAAAGCAACACCAAGAGGAAAATCTGAGTTTCAACCTCCAGCTCTTCCATAAATAAAGGGACAACAACAATCAGTTTTACATTTGTCTCTATCTTTTTTTAAAAGATATTTTGTATTCCCTGGAATAAATCTCATGTAGTTATGAGATTTTTTTGATGTAATTTTTGTATAAATACTTCTCCATTCGAAGTATTGTGGTGAATTCTATAACATCTCTATAAATATATGCTATCAAGTTGACAAAGATTTTGTACTCAAATCTGGATTTTTGTTGGAAAAGGAATGAAAGTTGAGGACATTTCATCATATTCTCGTGTAGTATAATTACAAATAAGTATTATATCCTTGTGATTTTATGTGATCTCTATATGTTTCAATGTTTTATGCATCCTAATTCTAAATGGTAAAATAGTCAAAGTGTATCAGAATTAGCTTTATTGCTCTCTGCTATCAACAGTTTACCATTTCTGTGTTTTCTTCTAAATTATTTCGATAAAGGAATTCTTAACTACTCCTCTATCCCTGTAGTTTTCTCTAATAGGTCCCTGGTATAGGGTTCTTAATTTCTCTCTGCTAGTTGACCTATCTTCCTTTCCTCTTTCTAATCCTAACTTGAGGATTCTTAATTTCCCTCTAGTTTTGAGAAGCAATATCATCCATTCAAGCCCCAAAGTTTGTTTTCATTCTGCTATCTTGTCTGTTGAACTCACACCTCAGCAATCTGACTTGATCCAGTGAATTATCCCTGATTGACTCCATAGCCCAATGGCCTAAAAGCCTAGTTTTCCCATTTGTTTCAGAGCTCCACCACTCTCAAACAAAACAACCTTACCGAACATTAATAGCTAGCCTAATATCATATCAAAACATAGCTAAATCATAAAGAGAGAGCCTCTTTGGACTTAGGTAGGCTAGCACCCAAGTCTAAAAGATTGGTTTGTAGTTACCTTGGATCCTTTCCTTCTTTCAAATAACTTCTAAGGAAAATCTGAGTGATAACATGTTCTAAATCAAATTCGGGTTCCTTTGTAGGAGCCTTGCGAACCCACGCACTTTCATTTGACTACTTACCTTTATCATCGCTAGTGGTCATACCGCTCGTGATTATCATGTTTACATTCAAGTCTTCTTCGTGCAGATCAGACCTCATCATCTACAAATTCTGAGTCGGAGGGGGCTAAAGTACCCCTTTTCCGTGGAGTCTCGCTATCAATGTAGGGCAGTCTTCTACCTCGTGATTAAACTAAGTACATTACAAACATGGTGTCCTTGTTAGGTTTGTATAATCTCGGGCATAGTGCCCTGGCCCTCCACAATTATAACAAATTAACTGACCGCGACCCCTTCCTGGTCCCATTCCACCTCGAATTCGTCTGCGCCCGTGAAATCCAGCACACGCCATTCCTGCATTTGGGTCGAGGGCTCGCTTTCTACCTACACCCTGTAGGCAAGAGTCTGATCCATCATTAGTTCGTAGCTTCTATAGGTGCGCTTATCATTGCCTACCGACCTACAGAAGTTACAAAACAATTGTTGGGACATACACGTATGCTTCTGCAATTGATGAAAATTATTCGTAGTGTGTTTTCCTCCTATCTGACAGATTGCGCACCATAATGCAGGTGTCGTGCTCGGTCCTGCCTGTGCCTTAGGTCTTGATGGCATCGACCCTCCTCCTACCAAGTAATTTGCAAACACTAGGCAGTGTTCCTTGTCATGCCCCTAGCCTTTGCATTTTATGCACCATACCTCCTCGAGTGCCTTTAGCTAAGATTTCCTATCTTGTTTCAAACTCTGCATTTCCATACACATATTTTGCATTTGCACATGGATTTGTTGGCCTACCAGACTAGGGTCTTGTATAGATGTATCATGCAATCTCATTGCCATCTCCAAAGCTTCGGCCTGGGTGGAAAGTTTTTGTTGTGACGGTGTCGTCCTTAAGTGCAGTGTCAATGATGCTACAAACCATGCACGGTGTTATCCATCTGTCAATGTCATGTTGGCTTCGCGAATCATGCCCTTTAGTCTTTGGTCCAGATCCTAGGGGGTCTCACCCAGGAGCATCATGATCTCCTTAAACCCAATGATTGATTATGATTTTGACTTCGGCCTGCTAAATTCCCCTTTTAGCGCGGTCTGGATTTCTGTGATTCCTACATTTGGATGGTCATTAAAATGCTTGATGTACCATGTTAATGCGTTATCCTACAACACACTCAACAGTGTAGCCTTCTTGATATTTTCATCCACGACGCCTTGTTCTTCCCATACTACTCTTACCACGAACCTAAATTGTTCTGAATCTTCATTCCCTACTCCTCTGAATACCGGTAGTTTGATCGCACGCGCCATGCTTAAATGTGGTGGTGGCGGAGGTGGGGTGGGTGGAGATGGGGGTGAGGAGGGTGAGACGGGTGGTGGTGGAGGTGGAGATGGTAAGTGCAGAATTCGCTGCCTTATCAGACTGACCGCGCTTCTCAGATAAACTTTCGCGAGCTCTTCCTCGCTTTCCCGTGAGGGGGAAATTAAAGGACTGGTTTCCAATTCTTCACTACTTCCGCTTCTGTAGATCTTCCCACTTCACGTAGTCCCAAACATTAATTTATTCACATAACCCGCTTTTCACACAATAGCATCTTAATCGAAATGTTCAAATATTTGATATACTTACCTCGCAGTCCCTTGAGGAAACGTCGCTCCACCTCATTATAGTTGACGGTCGTTCTAGCACGAACTCATTGATAAATCCTCCTATAATTCATTCGAGCCAACGGTCCACAGCTCGCGTGATCTTATCTCCTGACACTTCTAGTCTACGCACTAATTCCAGAGTCCACATGATTGGTTTGTCGAGCCTACACCTTCCCTGACTGTCTGCTAGCTTCGCGATCCACCCATACAGCTCAGAAAGAAAGGATGCAAAGAAAACTTCGTGGATTTCCGTATACAAGTAGGGCTCCAACCACTGTTCCTTAGATACTCGCGGATTTCCATTTTCCTGTACTGCGAACTCGTGAATCTTCTTATCCAACCACCCTTAAATTTCTTTTTTTGTTGGATTCCAGTGGCACGACATCAGACATCCCTTATGCAAATCCCGATCCTAGTATCAGAACCATTTGTTGGCTTGTATGGGCCTGACCGAGGTTTAGAGGTGATTTAGCCAAGAAAATCTTGATACTACTAGCCCTTTCAGCAACAATCCACGGAGCGTGGACTGAGGTCTCACCCAAAGTAGTATGGGAGGGAGCTAGAACTAGGTTTCGCACCCTGGGGATGCCTGATGAGCTTCTAGCGGTTCGCGGTTTGACCCTGCGTGCACGTCGCTATGCACACCTATTAGTCCCTCGCAACCTATGATGTTGCCTTCGCATAGCCCTACTTGGGGCACGTTCCATATTATACCCAGGTTCCTTGCTATTTAACCTGTTATTACCCGATTACTTAACTTATCTGTGTAAGACTAGTGATAATTAACAGTATATCCAGCAATCATATAAATGTAAAGAATGTAATACACAAGCAGATGCACCAAATTTGGAATCAACTTTTCTTTATTATTCTTCATTCAAGGTTACAGACTTGACACTGCCCTACGCACTCAGTTGCAGGGGTCCGCGCACTCAACTGCGGACTCTATTAGGGCTCTGCGCATTCAGCTGCAGAGCCTCTTCCTACTACTATGACCCAATACACTTAGACTCTTACTCTATGCTCTGTCTTCGCTCCTTCATTGTTTAGCTGCTCTCTTTACAACTTAGAGCCTCGCTCTATTTATACAATCCCATGGTCCGCAGACCATGGGTAGGCCGAAATGGCATTACATTACAGTACAACACTTAGGGCAGACAACCGTATGACTCAACCTATATTTCGCGCCCACAATTCGCAGTCTTATAATACATTTGACCAAAACTTGGGCTTTAAACCCCAAAACATGTTGTGGGGGATTCCATGCCCAACACCTGCTCCTCCAAAGAAGTATACTCACTCTACGTTGTGGAGAAGCCAAGGCTCGTCACAATTCTGCCAAGCCTTTTCTAAGCCTAAGCCTAGCCAAAGCTTGGCTCCCCAAAAGCCCGGTCTACGAGTTATGAGGTTTTATTTATAACGAAGGGTGGGGTGACCCTTAACATTCCCCTTTGTGACTCTTTGACTACCCTCATGACTCTTCAATTTCTTTTACAAATAACTCATTACATAACATTATGAACTTTCACATTCCACTAATGACACTTTGAATTTCACTTACAACATATTTACAAATAATATTACTTTTTCCACATGTACCCATGTGAGATAAAATAGGCTAGAGACATCCTAACAAGACAAAACACTATGACTCTGAAGTTTGGGGAAATACCAACTCGGAAACATCCACTTGGTGCTTTTCGGTCACATATTGATGCCAGATTGGTATTGTGAGATGATGTCCCCAAACTTCTTGATAGTGTGTTTCTGATAGCAGACTCTTGCCTCCATAGCATCCAAGTATATGGTCTTGGAACTTGTGTCCAACTCACCCTGAAGCATGTGCAACATGGTGTTGACCATGATAGGACCACCAATGTACTTCTGCATGCTTTGTGCGCTCAACTCCAAGTCATTCCTAGTGGCCTCTCACCTTAGCTGTTCCATGTACCTATCGATCTCTAGTCAGACTTAGTTCTTAGTTCTAGCCTCAATGAGGGAACCGATAGACGGGATCGTGTGCATTCTCACCATAACATCCAAACTCTTGTACAACCGTGCATATGAGGCATGTATGCCGTTGACGAATAAGGCGAGTTGCTCATAGTTCTGGATCAACATCTGAACCTTTGCTTTCTCCAGCTCTACATGAGGCTTCATCATCTTTGGAAAGTGAAGTGGGGCCCCTTTGTACCACATTGTCCACTTTTGCACATGGGTGATGGCAGCATGTATGTTCTTGAGAGTTTGAAAAAACTCTTTTCTCTGCTATTGTAAGCCATGCACATGAACCATTGTTTTATGCATAGTGACAAATTTATCATAGAGATTCTGCATGGAAGTCTCGAGCGTTGATACTTCAGTAAGTATCACTTTCCTCATCTATCCCATTACATAAACTACTCTCTATTCTTTGAGTTGTTCTACCTCTTATTTGGCAGCTTGCAAGTTCTTTCCCATTTGTTCGTTCTCGGCCAATAGGAACCTAGGGCAACTAGATGCTTTTTGATATCTGACACTATCACCCTTTCTTTCATGAATGTAGGTGATGTGTGATCATCTGAAAAGTGCTTCCTTCACGCCTATACAATAGACTTCTTCTGCAACTTGTCAACTGATAGATTGTACACATCCATAACCAAATCATCATCAAGGAGAACAACTTCTCCTTTCTTGCTCGGGACTAGTTCTAACACCAAAGGTGGTGGAGACTGAGAGGTGACCTCTGGTGCTCACAGCACGAGGTCAGTGTTTTAATTTTATGGCTCCTCCTCCAACTCCATGTATGTCACTTCAATCCATTGCTCAATATGTTGAGCAAGCTCCTGATCCTGCATATGTTCACCCTCTTCTTTAGTTGTCGATTGTTCCGATTCCTCAACCTGTATGGGTGTTGTTTTCTCTCTCATTACACCTTTCCCTTCTTCTTCCACCTATTTCTGCTTTTCTTCCCTTTCTCTCCTTCTCAACTCTTGTTCTTCCTTCAACTTCTTCCTCATTTCCTACAGCTTTAGTTATGCTCCTTGCAACCTTTGCTTTTCTATCTTCCTTTGATCTACCCTCTTTACCCGTTTCTTCGTCTTTGCCTCTGTTGCCAAAGTTGATTTCTACGTGATCGGATCTTCCCTTATCTTGTAGCTTTTTTCTCTACCTCTGGTTTCTCGACAATCTTCCTCTTGCCTTTTTCCTACACTGGCTTGTTGTTGATTGTTGTTGTTGTTGTTGCTTCCTGTCCGGCTACTTCCTGCAGAGCAACCTTCCAATTTGTGGCTATACTGACTGGCTCGTGGAGCTTGAATTCATTGTAACAGTGCCTCCAAGGGTCCTCCTCGTGCCAATGGAATGTCTCGTGGATCCATGGATAGTACACCTTCGCACAGTGGTTCTTGAAAATACCGTGGGGATCATATGGATTGAAGTCCTTGGTGTTGAAATCAATTTTGAGTATATCCTTGCCTTCGTCATCTACACCATTCAAGCTCTTAATCTCGTACAATTCGATCAGCAAAGGAAGAGCAAGCCATGATCCCTTCTTATTCCTATGTAGTCATGATGATAACCCTATGAAGAGGTGGAATGACACATCTTGCATGACCAGCATTTCCATGGCATACCTTAGTAGGACATGCGGAGGCTTCTCTCCGCCAAACACACTGATGAAGGTGCCACAAGGTGAGCATACCAATCTACAATGTTAAGTATCACCTCCATTTCTTCTTGGCACAAGAAAGGTGGTTCCTATCAAATATTAGCTTGTACAACAAGATGATGAAATGGTCAGTGAGCCATGCCATTACTCCTCAGTGAGCCATGCCATTACTCCTCAGAAAGCAACTTGTAATAAATATTGACGGAAATTTATTTCGGTGTCCATGTCCATCTCATGCCAGGAAACTGTTGTTGGGCACAGATTGAATCCAATACGTATGTGGAAATCTAGAATCTTGCTTGCTCATCCTTGGGTGGATTCTGGGTGTTAGTCACATGGACTTGCAACTAATGATCCAACAATTCTAACCAGTTGAATGACCTTCCATCACTCACCAACTAGTCCAATACAACTACCCAACCTTCAGGAAAGGTTTTTGTGCTCTCTTGATCATATATTCGGCATGAAATGATGATCAAGAACTGGTAGGCCTTCCTGAGAGACTTTGTTTTGTAAACATGACTTGGTGTTTGCTAGAATTTTGATGTCTCTTTCACCCAACACTTGACTATATATCTCATGTTCACCTAGCTATGGGCTTCATAGAAAAGTGTATCCATGTACCTTATTGGCTGAAGTAAAAGACACATCTAATGAAAGTTCTCCACCCTGAAGGTGGCAAGCTCTATCCCACTGTCACTGCTCAATGTTATAGTCTTTGGATCTATGTGTGATAAAATCCAACTGTTTATATCCACACATGGGAACGCGGGGTATGTTGAGAATTCAATAGGGAAATGTATATGTTAATTCTCTTAACTTGATAATTTTTTGTCTTGGCTTTTTACTTATTAGCGTTGATCTTTATTATTGGAATGTGTAATACATCAAACAGCTACCAAAATAGTAAGAACAATGACACAATATATAGGTTGCAAGCCAGGGCCAAAACCCCTCCTCTTAAGGGGAAACCCAAAAATCTCTTCTTATATTTTAGATCTTTCAATTGACGAATATTATGGCCTAGACTCTGACAATTACCTTCCAAGCTAAAGTCTTCCTCATCCTCTAGCTACAATATCTTCGACTTCCTAGTAAATCCAAAATTCTACTACCCAACAACTGTTTCTTCTTATCTAGGAGACTTTGATCTCCCTCTAACTTCTCTTCCCTTGACTTCTCCTGCCTTTATTCGAGTCCTCGGGCTAGTAGGAAACCTTAAGGGACCTTCATTTGCCTTCTTGCTCTTCTTGCTCCCAAAATCAAACATTATACTTCCTATTGCATAAACCCTAACTTTGTACTTCCAGAAGAATATGTTGCTCAGAATCTGCACTTCCCTAGAATATTTTGTTGCCCAGAAGAAACTACTGCCCAGATTTCATACTGCCCCAAAAGATTATGCTGCCCATATTTTGTACTACCCCAGAATATTTTTTGTCCAGAAGAAACCACTGCCTAAATTTTGTTTAAGAGATGAGTGAGTGAATGATCCAAATGGAGGACGATTTCTTCTTATATATAGGCTTCCTTCAAGGGTGGACATATCTCTTCACTTAGGCCTACTTGATAGCTCATGTAGGTCGACTTGATCTTGGAGGTGTTTTGACATTTTCAAGACAAAATAAATTTTATTTTACAATTTACGATGTGCTCATAGGGTCTTCCATATATTACAGTGACTCTTATACCTAGGGCAAACCATAGAAGCACTCAATGGGTGCTTGACCTATGAAATAAAATAACTTGAGCATGAAACCCATGCTCCAATACTAATAATAATAATTTATTTTTCTTTTAATATATACAAGAATACATTTCATATTAATGAAGACCGAACCTAGTTACACATTTTTCAACACTCCCTCTTAACTAGGGAGGTATTCATAGAAGGTACATGGTCATTCTCAATTTGAAAAGATCTAATAAGAAGATTCAGATTGATAACCCATCTTCCTAGCATCATAATGACCAACATTGTTATATAGCACGGCCTTGACTAACAGCTCTGTTGAAAATAGCAACAAGAAATGTGTTATGAAACCAGCTCAAGAAAAGATAGAAAAGATAGATCAACGCCTTAGAATTCAGCCTCTTCGAGGGGGCAACCTCCTTTACATTACATAAAGGAACAATTCTTCGATGATACAAATGAAAAGACCTCCTTTCTATATATAGGAGTCTAAGGGGTCATAACATAATTAGAGCTGACATAACAATAATAATGTGAAGCCACAATAGTAACTTTAGTGGGCTTATATGGGGTACAATAGTAACAATGTGGGCACTATGTGGGTACATCAATATAATAAGTGGGTTGTACTAATAACAATAAGGGTTACACTAGTAGTATAGTAGTAGGTTTGATCCTCATCCTCACCCAAATCACTCCAACGAGTTACACACTCACCATGACTATAAAAGAAAAACATATCTAACACACCCATGGGGATGAAGGCTAATGATATTCAATACACTAGGATAGCTTTATGACAAAAACTTCCAATCCTCCTCATGAAACCATTTGTTACACTAGACATAGAGCCTTCTTTTTTCTAAAAATATACATCAAATGAATCATGAATAGTCTATTAATCTTTTTTATATAAGAATAACATTTAGATAAATCCATATCAAACAAAAGTATAATATTTGCACTTAATTTTTTATAATTATATGTTATTCAAAATAAATCATTTGACATAATGTTAATGACTATAATGATTTTACTATCAATGTTCCTTTTGTTGAATGTGACTTCACATAATATATATAAAAAAGAAGCCCCAAGGTTTAACTCAAGTGGTCTAGAGTGAGATGTGAAGTTATTTGATATTGTTGCTAATTGTTGTTGATGATGGGTTCAACCCTCTTCAATTCCTTTGGGGATAGGCCTCATAATCATGGTCGATAGTTTATCTAGTTTACCATTATTCAAATATGGGGAAGTACCCTACGGTTTCTCATGCTTTCATTCCAAATAAAAAAAATGAATGTATATAAGAAATAAGCATGTTAGGGTACTTTATTATATGTCCTATTTGAGTTTGTTATCCATAACTAGGTTAAGGGTGTTTAGGAACAATATGCCTAGCAATGCCTACCAACCCATTGTTTAAACAAAGTATTTTTATTTTTCAAATTTTCTAAGAAGGCCCATGTTGTGGAGATTTCTAGGTGTGGTCCTTGGATACGTAAAAATACATTGATGGTTTTCTTATTGTAGTTAGAGTGATTTTTTACTAACCAAAATACCTAGCAATCCTACCTAGTGTGGTGTAATTCCTAAGCCTCACAATCATGAAATCAAATCCCTTCTTCAAATGGATATCAGTCTTATACGATTTTATCTTCCATGAGATAGATTGTAGGCTCTTTAACCCAAGGGTCCAATGTAGGGTTTGTGTCATGGTTATCAAGTAAAAATACTTTAAGGAGTTTATTTACAATAAGAGAGGTCACATAATGCATCATTAGGTTTTGCAAGACCCATTTTCTTGTTACTAAATCACATATCATCATTTATGTGATTGGCCTTGATGCAATACCATAAACCACGTGCCCCATCGCTAATGCATCACACCCAAGGCCCAATTGGTACCCAAAAAATGCTATAAAAGGTGGATGAGCTTAAGTGGTGATAAGGAATTGATATAGTGGGCCTCTAAATGTTTTAATTCCAAATATAAGCATTCCAGACAACCCTCTTAGGCGTTTAGGTCCTATTGTGTATAAATCAAATCTCCCTCTAAACTCTAGTATTTCTCAACAAGGAGAGACTAGAAAAACTCCTAATCCTCCTTGAGTGTTTCATTTCTACGAGTGTGACACAAATAATAGCTTGAGAACAAAAACTAAGGTGTATTAATATTTAAGCTTGGATTCAACTAAAGAAATTTTTTAACTAGTGTGAATTCTTTTAATGCACTCCCTAGACTTAGTGAAAATGATGAGGAGATGCATGGTATTGGGAGTTATATATATATATATATATATATATATAGATATCAGAATGCTCAAGGATTGAATTTATTAGGAAACACGTTTCTCACATTATATTGTCCTTGATTAGTGGTGTGGGAATTTTATTTCACACAAAGTTAAAATTTTGGGGTTCCTACTTTCTTTTTAGATGGTTCAATGTGTCGGTATATAGTGGAAAAAAATGAGAGGAAATTGGATTTTCTAGGTTCATTAGAAATGGTTTCCCTTATGGTTCTATCACTATATGTCACTACCATTGAGACATTCATACATTTACTTAATATCAAATTCAATTTGGGGCACATTCAAGGGATTCGCTCCTTGATTTAGACCTTACATACTTAGTTAATGGATACTTTGCAAATGATTCTTTCTAGACTCAGAAAATCAATAGTCTCTAGAGACATACCATGTATGGTTTACATATTTTCTGTATTATTTTGGGGTTGTTTATTTCATATATGAAGAATCAATGTCTCAATTAAAAATAATGGCTAATGCCAAAGTGGTTGGATTCCAAAAATTGGACTTGGATTCAACCAAGTCAACATTTTAAGTTCCTTGGTATTCCCTTTGATCTCAAGGAAAATAGAAAGCTGAAAGAAGGTAGATATGTGGCTTACTAAGCCCTTAACACTATATATAAATTCCATATTTGCAGTAGAGTATTGATAGCTAATCATATATTCCATATTAAGTATTGTTAAAGGTGGCATATAGATGGCTCAAGAAATCCATTTAGAACTTTATGTGAGCTAGTTTTGATAAGTTCTTAGGTTTCCACTAAGATGGTTGGAATCTTTGTTGTACCTCTAATTAGGGCCGTGGGTATCATCATAACTAGGGTGCAAGTTCACATACTGTGTGAAAAATGTTAAAAATATGAAATTGCGGTCAAATCCCACTTTCGACTACTAATTTGATGGAGATGATGATGGAATTGAGTTCCGCCTTTCAAGAGGACCAAAATCGACCTAAATATAGCCTCGTTCAGATAAGAAGAAGTTGGTTTTTGATTTTGTGCACCCACTCATGGATATTGGATCAGGTCAGCTTCACCCTCATGCACACTTGGATAGGTCAACCTCAACATCAAATGGACATTGTTGGACACCCCTAGAAGCCTATAAATACAGGTGACCTAGAAGCTCATTTGGACATCACAACATCAAGAATATTCTTCCCTTCTATATGATTTTCTTTGGAACATTGGCGAAAGAAAAGGTCGTACGGAGATCCGAATTCTTAGATCCAAAGCTCACACAAAATTAGGGTTTCTGCTTTGGACTCTATTATAGAACTAGGAAATTTTGTCCCTAGACGCATGCATGCTATGGGTAAGACAATGTCCAGGAATCTATAGGTGCTCTCATGCTAACTTGAAGGGAGTGTCCAGGGGTTTGAATACACTTGACCATCATCCAAAGTTTTCTGAAGGACTCTGAAGTTTGAATCAAGTTGTCTTTGATATATTCTTCCACTGTAAACTGGTTTATGAATTTGTCGGGTTGTATTTCTGATCATATTGTATTGGGCTCATTGTACTCTCTGCTGAACATTTTATGACAATCTAATATAAGAATAATTTCAAAGGGTTTTCCCCCATGTGGGGTTTTTTCCTGGTCTTTGACCAAATTTGGTGTCTCTTATTGATGTGTTGATTGCCTTCTTTTTCATTGCATACATTTTTCTATCTTCAATTATTATTGATGAATGGAAAGACTAATTGTAATTAGAAATATTACTAATTGAAGTTTGGAATTGGGCAAAATTAATTGATACAACATAGAACAATATGAAAATTAACATGGTATTAGAGTTAAGTTGAAAGACAAGCCAAAAGGAGACACACCTTGAAGCACTCATCTTTGGAAAGTTGAAACAATCATTCTTTTCAAAGTCAAGATGACTTCCTTCTTCAAGAGTGATGAGAAGCTGGGTGACTCATCTAATTTTGTTGCATGGAAAGTTAGGTTGGAGATCATTGTTGATAACAATGATGTTTTTGGACTACATTCAAGGAAAGGTACTTGAGCCTCTGAAGAATGCATCTATTGCTGCCAAGAATAAGCACAAGAAAAGTGAGTTGAAAGCAAAACAAATTATAGTTGATTGTTTACAATATAATATACTTTCATATATTGGAAAATTGAGTAGGTCTAAAGGCATGTATGATAAGGTAGTCAACATGTTTGAGATCAACAATTTGAAAGAAATCCTCACCTTGAAAGGTAAACACAAAAACACCAAGATGAACAAAGGAGAGTCCATACAATCCTACATAATGAGTATCTCTCGTGTTAGAGATCAATTTCTAAGAGGTGGAGAAGTTGTGTTAGACAGGGAACTGGTGGTCATGACTCTAAGAGATCTCCCCTATATTTGGGAAACATTCATCACTACTATAAGAAACACAAATGTCCTCCCTTCATTTGATGAAATTCTTGGAAATCTTACTCAAGAAGAGTCAAGGATGGTAGGAAGAGGAAGGGTTCAAAAGCACGAACAAGGAGAACCCACTACATACATTGCTCATGACAAGAAGAAGAAGAAAGGAAAAGGAGGTCCATAAAATTGAAGAAATCCTCCTCCTCGAAGTTCTCATGGAAGAAAGGAATATGTGAACATCAAATGCTACAATTTTCGTAAGAAAGGGAACTATGGTCAAGATTGTCCTGAGAAGAACAATGGACCACATTATAATACTAGAAGTAACAACAACAGGTTCAATGATCAAAGAAGGAGAGATGACCCAAGGAATGACCACAATGGAAGAAATGATAAAATAATAAGAGATGCTCGAAGTGAGTACAAGAGATTCTCTATCATTCCAAATCATTCCAACAGCTTTACAACATATTTTTCTTATGAAAGGAAAATCTCACCAGGCCTTTGCAAAACCTTAAGGCCTAGAAAATAGTGCATGAGTCCAAGGTCCTTCATCTCGAATTCAGAGGATAGCACCCTCTTACACTCATTCATCGACATACCTTAGACTACCTTGGGCTACCTTGAAGTAGATTTTGTGATGCTCCAATCATCGACATACCTTGGACTACCTTGGACTAACTTGGACTACCATGAAGTAAAGTTTGGGATGCTCCAATCATCGGCATACCTTGGACTACCTTGAAGTAGAGTTTGGTAGCATAGAAATGGGAAATTTCGTCCCTGGAGGCATGCATGCTATGGGCAAGACATCGTCCATGAAGCTATAGATGCTCGCATGCTAAATTGAAGGTAGCATCCAGGGGTTTGAATATAGTTGACCATCATCTGAAGTTTCCTGAAGTTATTTGAAGTCTGAATCAAATTGTCTCTGATATATTCTACCACTATAAACTGGTTTCTGAAGTTGTTGGGTTGTATTTCTAATCATATTGTATTGGGCTCATTGTACTCTTTCATGAACATTTTATGACAATCTAATAAAAGAATAATTTCAAAGGGTTTTCCCCCTTGTGGGGTTTCTCCCAGGTCTTTGACCAAATTTGGGTGTCTCTTGTTGATTGTCTTCTTTGTCATTGCATACATTGCTCTATCTTCAATTATTGTTGATGAATGGAAAGACTAATTGTAATTGGAAATATTGTTAATTGAAGTTTGAAATTGGGCTAAAGTAATTGATACAAAATAGAACAATCTGAAAATTAACAAAAAATAGTTGATTTGGGTTTTGGCTTAAAATGAATCTTGGAAATTCCTGCTTGGGTACCGTCTTTGGCTTGGAATTCCATTAGGAAAAAGAGTTTGACAAAGAATTTATCTTTAGACTACCCTTTTAATATAACCAATCATTTAAATCCTTGGAACCATTGTGGTTTATATTATTTGAAGCCACTGGAAATTCTTAAACCCTTCAAGGCTTATAGAGAGTTATTCCTTATGACTGACATGCATTTTAATGAGATCTACCTCTATTGGTTGTCATTAATTTAATTGAATAATGTTCAAGGATCAAATATTTGTATTCCTTAGCATTGAAACTTTTTTATCACGAAATTGATCCAAATTGGGTCATTATATTTTTTGTCATCCATCTCTATTCATTTGGAGTGGAAAAAGTGGAGGAATTAGCTCACGGGACCGTTTTTACTGGCGGGACCCGGTTTGGCGAAATGGGGTTTGAAACCTTCCGAGAGCATTTCGAGGCATCAAATGATGTTTTTTGGGGGCAATTTGTTTTCACTTAAATGCACACTTTTCCATGCTGTTCTACACATAAATCTTTCCAATGGCGCAAGAATCGCATCAATGAAAGTCTTATGCAAAATTTATGCCACTCAGTAGTTGACCTTCTTGTTTTCACACCTAAGTTCGGTAGGATGCCGCATCAGCCCCCATTATTCATGGAAAAGGGGCTAGCCATGTGTTTTTGATGTAGAAGACTCTAGAAGAGTCTATTTTTCAACTCTAGTCAAGAGTTGATGTAGTCAAACTTAACCACTAGTAGGCTATTGAGTTGTGTTATAATCGGGCCACTAGGAGGAAGAGGCATTCCATTCTTTCGAAATAATTTTGTTCCATAGTTGAGAAAATAAAGCTAGGAGAGATAGGAGGTAGAGAACACTGAGAGGATTTGTGCACTGTAGCATCCCATGGGCCACATACATTACTTCTTTGTATATGTAGCCATATTTCCAGAGAAAGAAAGAGAGTGAAGTGGCCTCACCTCCTAGATGGGTTTTCTCCCGAAATGGTTTCCCAGAGAGCATATCTTGTGTATTATGTGTGTGTTAGATTATTTTTTCATTCTCTTCTTTTCTGCATAATTTACTTTTAGATGCATGCACTAATTACACTAAGATCTAGAGATCTAGAAATTAAATAAAACTGTAATAGTGTAGAATCTCATATTTTTAATATAATATTATCATATCTGTTGTGACAAATTGTCCAATGGAATATCCATAGTAGTTTACATATCATTTGGTATTAGAGCCAGGCTTCTTTGGGTATTTTGTGCAGATTACAGGGATTTAGAACGGGAGGGCTAAAAATCGTAAAACCCTAATCATGGGCAATGAATCTGTAAACGAACCTCTTGACCCTACATAGGTGAGGTTTTCACGGCTCGAAGAACAAGTCATGGATATACACTGCAATGTAAACCTCCTCATGGAATCCCTAAGTAATAAGATAGGGATATTTGAAGAAGAAGGGGGTTCGAATGCAAAGGACAAATCATAAGGAGGATCAAGAGATTAGGAAGATGCAGATAACCAGCCGAAGAAATAACTCGCAAAAGATCAACCCAGTTTGAGTGTCATGAACCAATCCCTATTTAAAGTGGAAGAAAAATTTCATGTCAAGCCATATCACGGAGATATCGATGCTCTGAAGTTGAACCACTGATTGCAACAACTGGAATTCTATTTTAGTGTCCATCAGATCGAGGAATGGAATAAGATCCAATTGGGTTTTCTTGTGAAACGTTTTCCCAGAGATAATATATTGTGTATTATGTGTGTGTGAGCTTATTTTTTCATTCTATTGTTTTCTACATAATTTACTTTTACATGCATGCACTAATTACAGTAAGATCTAGAGATCTAGAAATTAAATAAAACTGTATAGTGTAGAATCTCATATTTTTAATATAATATTATCATATCTGTTGTGATGAACTGTCCAATGGAATATCCACAACAGTTTATGGATCAGACATTCACTTGGATAATGAATTATTTGATGGTGTGTTTAGGAATTAGATTCCCTAGGCTGATCTTAAGAGGAATTTTTCACTAGCAAATGCTTATTCCTAGTACCTTGGCGTTAAATCTTGGCCTTTTAATGCTTCGTGCTTAGTGTTAAAATTAAAAGTGAGATAAGGAAATCATATTCTTGACATACATGTTTATTACCATGGGTTAGTAGTGGGTTTGATCCAACCTCTTTCATGAAGGTTGGTTGAACAAAGTTTAAAAATTGAAATCTAAGAAAAAGGCATGGTTATTTCGTTTAAGAATTATAAGCAACATTGTTATTGAGCCCCCAAAATAATTTTTTTCCTAGAGTTTGAAGGTGTGGGTATCTTTGCATTTAGAGAAGGTTAATGTATTTATTATTACAAATATTGATTTGTTCATAATGAAGATGAGCTAAAAAATTCCAATACCTTTTATAGTTAGGTCAAGTTGTTAGGAATGTATGCACTTGAGTATAATGTTTGTGTCAATAATGCTTGTGTAATTCCTTATCCTAGTAGGTCACCTTACTAATTGACCACATGCATTGGGCCATAGAGTTTCAAGGAACCTAGATGGTTATTAGAATTGAAGCTCTCTTTTATCTTTTGTAAAAGGAAATGGCACTTTGCTTAATGATGCTTTTTTTTTTCTCACAAATTTTGTTAGTTTGATGCAGCATTTCTTTGCATCAGTTTTTTGATATAGAATGTGTTGAATACATCACATTTATCTTAATTTCATCATGTTTTTCACTAGACCAGTGTGAGCTTGTTAATACATATCATTATGTAGACCCAAAATTTATGACTTTATATGGTGCATCTATAATAGTTTCTCAAGAGTTTGCATGGGGCCTAGAGAAATATGAGAGGAATATCAGGCCTTGTCCCCCTATCCCATTCGACTTATCAATATCAGCTCAACCACCTTTTTGACTGGTTTCATAAGTTCAAACCACAATAGTTGTTGCCATTATATCAGGTAGTACATTCACAAGTGATGTAGGGAGAAACAAAATTTGACTCCTTGGCCCTCAATTTTGACAACCATTTCCCTACACTAGTACTTGATATCTCAAAGTGGCACAAGATCAAAAATCCACCCACTAATGGGAAAATTATTGTGGTACTTGATGTTTATCCTTCAAAACTAGACAAGATAGGCCCTTAACTATTAAGACCAACTTCCTCTTATGCTAGTATTTATTTCTCAAGCATATTCCATTTGTTTTATGTATCTATGATTGTGATTGAGACTATATAATGGGAGTGCTTTTAGCATAAGACAAACCTAATTTTTTTTTCTTAGCCTACTAGTGGAGGTTGTAGTGACAATCAACATTTTTTTGTTTGTCTAAAGTATGTACATATTGCTAATTAATAGATTTCAAAGGAAGATTTTTTTCTTCTTTTTTTCCTTTTTATGTTTCCTTTTTTTAACAAGTATTAGATTATTTTTTATTAGGATAGCAAAAATGCATCCTAGAGGATGCTTACATATTTACATCAATAGTGTTAGTGTCCAAAATGATCCTATAATAGCTAGAGGCTCCAAAATTACAAATAACAACTCTGAAAGATAAAGGTGCTTGAATTGAACAAAAAATGGACAATATAAATGTAGAGAAAAGCTATATTAATATAAAGAGTAAAGAAAAATATTAAAAGGACTAATAGGAAAGTGGGGGCTATACAACACAATATGAAGAACCATAAAATTCATGCTTTGTCGCAGTGCTTCCTAGGGTTGATTTGTTGAGGTATTGAAGAAAAGACATCACAATTAGAGTTGAAGTGCTAGAGATCTCGAAGGAAGCAAGCCTAAAAGCACCTTGAACACAAGTAGTATAAAATTTTGATAATTGAATCCTAACATCATCCTCAATCACTTCTTACAATTGGAGGATCATGTCTCTATGGGGCGTCAATGGGTACATAATCATCGCCATCCACATAGATAAGTTGTCAAGACAAATTTGTTGAGAGAGTAAAGTAGAAGATAGTTCTACCACCTCAAATTCCAATTGGGATAAAACATAATCGAATTGTGGGGATGGAAGGCTATAAAAAAAGAAAGGAGAAAATGAGAATAAACCAACAGTAGAGTGGAGAAAGACTTTAAGGAGAATAAGGATAGAGGGGAGACGAGACCGAAAATCAATAGGAAATTATATATAAGGGAGGAGCAAACAATTAAGAATCAATCCAAGAGCTATAATTAACAACTTGTACCAACTAATACATATCCAAAAACATCCCATGATTTTCGAGGACATACATGGTAGATGCAATGTGTGATACCTCACCTTAGCTCAAAGGATTTTGTAAGAGGGACATATGATATAAAGCACGTATTGATGGTGTTAAATGCATGATAGGGCTCATTACTTGCATGATCCACAAACATTTATTTGACTACATGCATTTCTTTAGTGAATAGGGGGTTTACTAAAACTATTGTCATGGATTAGGGAGATTGGAGCTTTGCCTATTGAAAACCATAACGCCTACATTTGCCAACAAGGCCATATTTTTTTGCATATCCATAACAAAGTTATTAGTATGAGGGGTGAAAAGGAAGGAAATATTGGAGAGAAGGGGCAAGAATAAATGGATTCGAGAGAATATAAACCTCTAAAATAGATCAAAATGAGAGTTGCCTCAACGAATATGATGCATTATATTCATTGAGTCCCCAACAATGTTAAGGCCTAGAAAATTACGAGAAGAAGCAATTTTGATTCCCAAAATAAGAGCATAGGCTTAAACTTGATTATTAGAGGCTATTCCCAAGTTCCACAAGTAGGTGAATTCTAATTTTCCTCTAGGATCATATACGACAACCCCTCCCCCACTCCCTTGCACCTAGTGCCTTTTTTTTTTTAAATAGGTTTCTTGTTAAGAGTGAACTTGATAGTTGATATGTCATTGGGTTCTAAAGTTGTTTCTTGATATTTCAAAGGGGGGAATGGAGGTCTTGCTCCCCTAATGACCCCCAAACTTTTTTGGGTTGTCACTAATTGGGGCTTGGGCCACAATTATAGTGTTTTGTGGAATTTTATTAATGTATAAGGATGAATTATGGGATTGGCCAAGATATATGCCTCAATTATTAGAGTAAACAATCAATGGATTGGTGTTGGATGATGGACAAAATCCAAATTCCCCTTCGTTTGTAGTAATTTTAACTTGGGTGAAATTTCAAGGAGGATTAGGAGGCATAACTTTTTATCATATTCTCATGTGGAGAGAGGGAGTATTGCATAGCCTTGAAAAATTGGATTTTGTTGTATCACCCAAGAAAATATAGTTGTAAGTACTCCTCAAATCTATTGTTCACCTAGAAAAAATTCCATAAAGGTGAGGAGACAATATTACATTGCCTAGATAGATCCATCCTTTCATGGTGCTTTGTAATCACAATTAATTCTATTTTTACTTCTCTAGTGGTAGTATATGATACAGCCATTTTTCTAACCAACAATGAATTTAGTTTTTATTTTCTTAAAGTACATAGAAGGTGTAAATGCACAAGATTATATATATCATGAATATCTACCATTTGTAGAGTCTTGACTACCTTTTTTGTACTAATATAGTGTGCTACCTTGTGGTAAGGTCATAATGGGACAATTGGTGGGATTTTTGTCATTAAGATATGATCCCCTAAGCGTTGGCCTTTTTGAGAGGTCATTGGCAATAAATGCAAGGAATAAGCAATTACATTTAAATGGGCATATAAGTATAAGACCCAGTTAGGAATGTGTACCCTTTGAAAATTCTTGGTAAAGCCTAGGGGTACACCTAGGTAATGTGGGGTGGTGGTGGTGAGGGAGTTGGGGATTGCATACTATATTACCAAATACTCTAGCTATAAATTTTGAGGGGTAGGACTTTGTAATTAATGCAAATAAAGCTTAAATGGGGGAATGTTAGGTTAGCCTTAAGTTAGTAAATGAATCATCATGTTAAGGTCATTAGTGGTGGTTTTCCAACTCTTGGTAGTATGCTAATGGATTTCCTGCATTGAAGCCTTTAAAAGGGCTTGGAATACTCCATTGTAATGGGCGTGAATATGAATGGTGAAAGCTCACTTGGCCAGGTTTGGTCAAGGATAGTAATAGATCAATTGATACCAATTTTTCACAATCTGGGTTTTTTAGGGTAAAATGTTGTTGTTTTGTTGTAATTTTTATTTTCTTTCGAATTTTCATTCATGACACCAAATTGAATATCAAATTGGGCTGCTAAGGAAGAATTTGAAAAGATATCTTAAATCTTGCAATTTAATCCTTTTGACTAGGTAAAGTAAGTGCAAGTTTCAAAGCTGCACTACCTTTTGCATGTGGGCATAAT